>VZSF01010900.1:383024-578271 GCA_013398295.1 Chionis minor
CGGCAGCGCTCTCCCCCTCACACACCCCCCCTTCCTTCCCCTTCCCTCCCGCCTCCCGCCGTGGTTCCGCCCTGCCCCTCACCGTAGCGCTGCCGGCGCGGCGGGGGGCCCCNNGGCGCCCCAGCGCCTCCAGCCCGCCCGGCCCCCACAGCAACACCAGGGCAGGGACCAGCCACAGTCGGAGCCTCATGGTCCGGGCGCCGCTCCCTCCTCCTGCTCCGTCCGCCCGCTCGTTCGCATCCGGTCCGGGAAACTCCGCCGTCCGCAGCCCCTAGCGCCGTGCCGGGCCCACCGCCCTCCTGGGCCCGCACCCGGAAGCGCGGCGGCTGCCCGCGGAGCATTGTGGGTGCGGGCGGGGCCGCCATCTTAGGCGTCCGGGCCGGGCGCGGAGGGGAGGCGAGGCCCGGTTGGGGGCCTGGCTGCGGGGCGGCGGTGGGGGAAGTCGGCCCTCGGTGCGACGTGGGCGGTGTTTCTGCAGCCAGGGCCGCGCTGTGGAGGGTGTGAGGCGCCGGGAGCGGCTTTCCTCCCCGCAAGGGCACTCTCACTGTCGGGGCATCCTCGCCCTGCGGCCTTGCCGGCTTCCCGGAGGGAGCACAGAGCTTCCGTTGTCCCCTGGAAAGGGAGGGGGCTCCGGGTTTCTGCAGCCCCTCTGGGGTGAGCCGGGGATGCAGGCCCACCCTGCCTGAGGCTCCAGCCTTCTCACACCTTCTTACGCACACAGTGATGTCTCCTGCAGTTGTGTTGGCAGCTCGCAGAAGGTGGTTTCCTCTCAGGCCGTGCAAGTGACTTTAGTAGATTACTTCAGTTTTGTGTCATTTTCTTAGCACGACTGAGGGTTGTGTCCAAATAACAAGCAATGGGTCCGTGCATGAGCTGTTCCAAACAGCACACCTTACTGCGATAAAAGCACACGAATGTATTGCTTGGGTTACAGCTGTGCTGTGGGCCAGTTAATGCTTTCTGAAATTGGATTGATCTCTTTACCTGTTTGCACATGCCTCTAGCAAAGGTGATTGCACGTGGTGTACTCAGCAAAAATGGAGAAAAATTGCCACTGCCAACCATCCTGCTTTTTGCCACACTGCTTGCTGACGTGAAAAATAGTTATAGCGTGAATAAAATTATTCCTTACTCAATTTTTCACAAGAGCGTAGGGACAGACATAGTGCTTAAACCAAGAGTGTATGTCTCCCAGTTTCTTGTCTCCAAAGATGGGAAGATTGTAAGAGGTCAAACTGCTGGTGAAGCTTCCAGTGGGTCCACTTTGAATTTCCAGCAATTTTCATCTACTCACTTCCTAAATCAGGTTGTGTTGTCTTCCTTACCAACTCTCAACGTATCTCCTGCAGATATTGTCCAGCTGACCCTGTACTGCTTGTAAACTTGTAGCATCCATAACATCCTGCGGCAGGGAGTTCCACAGTGTAATGGTATATATGAAGAATCACTTTCTTTGCTTTCAGCCTAACATTTCATGACATGATTTGACAACCCCTACTTCTAGCTTTGAAAAGAACAGTAAACATTTTTGCTTTCTGGATGGCAGTCATCACTTTATAGCTTCTATGAGATCCCCTTTCAGTCTGGCAAGGCTTCTCTTGCAGACTGACAAGTTCAAGTGAAATTTAGTTCTTTCACTGGAAGGTGTTTGTTGCTATTCTATGAATTTTACCAATTCTACTATTTCAGTTTGTGGTGGTGGGACTGGAACTGCATACAGTGTTCAAGATAGGGGCATACAGTGTATTTATAAAGTGGCATAACAATATTCCCTTTCATTCTCAATATTGTTCCTAAATATTTCTAACATTCAATGTGCTGTTGAAAAGTGAAGTGAAAAAGAAATGACATTAAATTTCCAAGATCTCAGTTCTGAAGTATAATGCTCAACTCAGGCACTGTTATTCTACACATAATGTAGAACTGTGTTTTCCCCACGTGCATCACTTTGCATCTATCTATCTGAATTCACAATCATCTATCGTTTTACTGCCAGTCACTGAAGGGTCAATTCAGTTGCCTGCATGTAGGTGTCTAGTGCTATTTCAGATGACACAGGGTGTCTTACCAAGGCTTCAGAAGAGCATGGGTCTCCATTAGGTTCTGTCCCAGAATCATCAAGAGGTCTCCCATATCGTAGAGCATGAGTGCGGGTAATTGAGCACTGAGTATTGAAAGGTCTTTCCACAATTCTTCACAGCCACAGTTCTTCTTTCCTTCCATGAATAATATCTCATCAGAAAGCTTTGTCTCCTCACTCCTCATCTCCTTATTCAAATTATTTGTGAATAAGCACACAGAGGTAATGGTGCGTTGCTGACTTCCTTCCACTGTGAAAACCGACCATTTACTCTTAGTCTGTTTCCTGTCTTTTAACCACGTTTTAATCCATGTAGGGCTCTTCTCTCTTACGCCATGGTTGCTTAGTCTCCTTAAGAGCCTTTGGCAAAACAGTGTTGAAAGTCTTTGAGAAATCTCAACAACCTGTATCTCTCTGATATCCCTTATCCAAGTGCTCGCTGACACCTTCAGAAAATTTCATACCAAGTTTATAAGGCAAGACTTCTCTTTGCAAAAGCAATGCTGACAAAACCCACGTTGACCTTGCCCTAATAAATCATATCTGTCCATGTATGCGCTAATTCTAGTTGCTACTAATCTGTGCAGAACAGGTGTCAGTTTTAATGGTCGGTCATTCTCCAGCCCTCCCCTAGAAACGTTTTTAAAAAATAATGTAACATTTGATACAATCCACTCCTTAGATGCCAAGGAAATTTTAAGGAAGAATTTACCACAGTTAGAATGTCAGTTATTGTGTCCTCTAATTTCTTGGATGAACACCAGCTAGTCTTGAGAATTTGTTACTGTTGATTTGGTCTACTCTTAATTCATGAAGCTTTTTTTCAGTTAACACTTCATTTTGAAACAGATCAGAGAGAAAGCCAATGATGAAGTATTCCAGCAGAGGAACACAGACACAGGAAGCTCTCTTAGGTTTTCCACTGTGGCCTTATCACCTCTGAGCGCTGCTTTTATACTCAGTTCAGTTGGTGGGTTTCAGAACTTAGCAAGCCTCTGGCACTTGGTAACTAAGATTGTTGAAATCCTCTCAAATCCACTTGAAAAGGATTAATTGTTGCTTTTTTTACCTTTTATAACTCTTTGGTGTCATTCATGAGTTCTATCATAACACTAAGGCTTTTTTTTTCCCTAAATGAAAAGTCTTATTTCAGATAGTCTTCACTTGTGTGGAATTATTTCAAATTTGTGCTTAGTCTAGTTACCTCATTCTGTATTAGATATAGTATACCCATTCTGAAGTATATAATATATCCTTTTCCTCTGCTCATGTCTTAATTCTAGTGACTTTCCTATTTTTTGACTTCTGCTGAGTGCAGAGTTGAGATTTCAGGGAGTTGTTACTCCACCAGCTGTCCAAGATCTCTTTCCAAAGTAGTAACAACTAAACAAGTGCTCATCATTGTGAGTATTTGGTGACGGTTATACTTGGCATTTATAAATATCATTTTTCATTTGCTGTTTTATCAGGTTTCATTTAATATTGCAGAATCTTTCTGCAACTCTTCAAATCAACTTTAGATGGAACTTTTTGGAATAGTCTCATTTTATCTGCAAACTGTTTATGCCTATGTTTGGGTCGTATATTGAACAGCAGAGGTCCAGTACAGATCAATTTTTTATCAGCGGGTGGACTTTCTTATCTCTCGCTGTTTTGCAACTTGTTGAATTAAGATACAGAAAGTTGTTATCACTTGAATGTTTTCTGTTATCACTTGAATTTTCCCTCTGAATATGTTTGTTTCTTCCATTTACTTCTTATCTCACAGGGACACCTTAACAATAAAAGTTGATTGTAAATATTTTTAGGGTTATCAACTGTTTGTGATTTGTGTTTTGACAGAGCCCATCACAATGGAGCTGTTAGATTAAGATGTTTAGACGATATAATAGCAAAACAGTAAACAGTAATTAGGAAAAGTGTAATTGATTTAGTAATTTTGTTTATACCACATTAATAGCGATAATTTATTTTGAACCAGTAGGTTAGTTTGATGGCATGTCTAGGTGTGATTTTGTTTATTTATTTATTTATTTATTGATTGATTGATTAATTGATTGATTTATAAAAATGTATCCTCTTGTGTCCAGTACAAGAACACAAGTGTGTGTTGATACCCAGTATCGATAGGAATACATTCTTCTCTTCCCCCATTAAGGAATTTGAACCATTTTATTATAACGTGATAAAGGCCTAAACAAATATATGATAAATACATAAGATATGATTAAAAATGAATGGGAAACAGCATGTAGTGTATTTTGGTGAGGAATAGCACAAGTACATCACGTTGAATAAAAACCAAAAGAACTGAATACATGGAGCTAGTAAAATGTGTTTTCCTTTGTTAATAATAAAAGCTAGAGAAGTGCAGAGGCAGCTAACTCTGCTCAGAAGAGCTCCTTTAAGAGTAAGTATTTGATAAAAGAGGTTAGCCCACTAGCCAGGGTGATTCCTAAAATATACCCTGTAATATTTCACTTAGAAAGAAAGGTAGATTTGTGGAAGGCCCTGGAGGAGGATGAGGATTACCTTTGTTTTGTGAATGTTTGAATAATAAATGATGCCCCGAGGAAAACGGCCTGATGTTGGTTCTGAGCTAAAGAGATAAGCAGAGCCCCACCCGACCCATGTGGGAGATGGGAGGCTGCATAAAGCTGCATATTTTCCCATGGGAATCATTGGATCCCCTGTTACTTGTGGCTTTTGAATCTAAGTTGGGCGAAGTCCTGGGAAGTGCGGTGTCTTATAAGGAGTGTTCTTCCTTTGGGAGGAGGATAGAATGAATGAGTTCATAAGTCTCTTCCGCTTTCATGATCATCTGCAAAAAATTTCCTTAAAAGCACTTGGGAGTTTCTCAAAGGAAAATAACATGGAAACATGGAAAAAACCCAACAGCAAACCATCACCCATGGTTGTGTAACACAAGAAGAGCTTTGTGTTTGTTTTATACCAGGGAACATGGAATCTAATAGCAAGAACAGATCTGCAAGAGTTAACAGACAATACGACTGGTACATTTAGATCTTGATGGACGAGGTTAAGTCTTCTCCCTTTTGCTGATTGATACTGTTGTTCTGACAAGTGGGATCTGGACTCCTGTGGCATACCAGTTCTGTACTGTTCCAAGAAAAAAAATGTAGAAGCTTATAGAATGCCTTTCTTCCTCTCCTTTTTCTTTTGGTTTTCTCCTCTGTTCTCTTCCATGTCTGTCTTTCACCAGCTGGTCTGACTTAGTCTCCTCTCTTTTATCTCCGTAGAGGTTTTTTCCCATACAGCCTTTCAGTACTCCAAAGGCCTCACCCTCACTTAGTGCTTTTTGGCCTGTTGTCACTTTCTAAATATGTATAATAGCATTCCACATTAATGATCCAGCAATTTACAGTATTAATAGCCTTTTTCCTCTATTTCCCCTACCTACTCAGCAAGACAGAAACTTGGCTACAACTCTGGAAATCTACATATTCCATTATGTTCTGACTACAGAGAACTTCTATGGTCTTCTGTGGTCTTCCAGGACTATGCTAATACACTGCAACTGGGCTAACTTATCTGCTGTGCTAATTTTGAAATCTGCTATTACTACAGTATATAGGAAAGCAGAGAGGCCAACATGAGAGAGCTTTTTAAAGGCAGAAGGAACCTGAATTTGTTCTTTATAATTGTCAGTATGTGTTCTCCATAATTATAATAACACATAATGCTTTTCTTCCCTGAAGCGTTATCAAAGTTAATGTTCCTAGGGAGGGAATATACTCTTGTGAAGTTACTTCCTGCTACAGTCTTTTTAAAATCCACAAAGAAATTACTTGGCCCTGCATTCTGACAGAAAGTGGCCCCTCGTTCTTGTATCTGCCAGGAGATGGTGCTGCCAGTCTTCCGTCTATTCCTTTCCAGTTCTTAGGAAAGGTGGTACATGTTTATGTAGAATTACGTGTATAAATAATGAAGATACTTCTGCCATCTGACTGATGGACTTTTGTCCTAATAGAGATCTTAAGGGAAACAGAAAACACCTTTCTATATTTAAAACTTTCTAAAAACTGGACGTACATGTTTAAGATCCATCCTATGTCAATGGCAAAGCCACTCAGGAGTTTTCCAGAGTTTTCTAGTGCTCCATGACAGAATGATGAATATAAAACACTCATCTTTATGATTTGCTGTGTAGTTTCCACACCTGCTTTTCTCACCTTTACAGACATCTCTGGATGCACCCTGGCAAGGTGGTTCATACCTTCACAGGCATCCGAGCCCTGCTCAGAGAACCAGAGCTTTGCCAGTGCTTTAAATGGAAGCAGGAAGGGGTTTTAAATCTCATTCTAAACCACTTTAGGCAATTCAGGCAATTCTCTTAGCATTAAAGCTGATGTGAACAGGTCCTGTGGCCCTTGGTTCCACTGTGCACATAAAATTTGGCCTGAAAAGACCTTGCAACGTGTAATGGCGGGACACATGCTATTCTGTTTGATCATTGTAATAGCTTATTTGTAATTTTTAATCTACTGTCAGCACTGGATTTACATTTGTAAATATGTATAAATGTCACAGAGCAACATACTTCCTTTTAAGTTCAAAGGATCCGTTTTTTAGCTTTGTTTGTTTGGTACCGGATTTTCTTTTCACCAGTGCAGTCATTTGGTAACACTCATGGCTACAGGGGAAAGAAAAAAAAAAAAAGAACTGGACCTAATTTCAAATTGCTAGGTTTTGTTATGTTCTCCACAGAACAGCTGTCACAGGCACTGGTAAAAGTTAACATCTCCGGTACCAATCTCTTGCTTTTCAGAAGACATCAGATATTTTTGTTAGTTTTCTTTTCTCTCCTAAGAAAAAGCTTCTCTGATTTGAAATATAATGGAAGAAAAGAAAATCTAAGTGTTCAATAAGATAAAATGTACTTCTTCCGGGCAGTAGTTTTGATCAGGCTAGTATATCTCCAGGAAGTATTGTTAATGTAAAGGCAGCTAATGTGGAGCTTTTGGGAAGTAGTGAAATGTGGGCTAGTCTCCAGCTGTACTATTTTGATGTATGAGACACAGAGATTGCCAGTATACTTCAGCAACCCAAGCAAAACCTGGCAGCTGGACAACTGAGCGTTTACTGAACTGCAAAAAAAATTAGTACAAATTTTAACTGATTGAATTTGCATACATTTGGATTTGGAAAGATCTGCTGGGAATCTACCTTATGCTGACTGCTTTGGCCATATATTTGTGTGTATGTTTCTGTGTCTCTCTATATATATAGGAATAGTCACTGTATAGGCTTAGAATTGTACGGAAAACTCTTTTGAGCAAACTCTGAAATCGGTGTTCAGTGGCTTCAAAATTGAGGTTTATTCTCCTGAGTGAAGTTGCAAGGTGGAACTCGGGTTGTTGGTTGTTTTGTTGTGGTTTTTTTTTTCTCACAAGCTCCGTTGGCAATATGGGATTTAAGTGTAAATGGAGACTTAAACATGCTATGAAAATTTAATGTATTGAATGCTGTACAATCTGCATTACAAAGAAACAGAAAAAGAGTGGGCTAGAGAGAGACTGTACTGGAATGGATTAATGCCATCTAGGTTTTTTTGGCAAGATCTCAAGTAAGAACAATTCATGGAATACATGGAATGTAGCATTAGGCTCTGTGTGGTATTCCCCATTAGAGCTGTAGTAAGCCACACTTGTGAATGTGGCATTGCTGAGAACTGCTTGAAAAGAGACAGATGCCTCAGCCAAGCAAGTAAGACCATGCACCTCCCTCGGGTTGCATGTTGAAAACGGGAGCCCAGAGCTTCTTGCAGCATCAGGTGCTCTCGAAAAGCATCTGCTGTGATTCTCCTGCTGTACAATGAGAAGTGTGTGTCTGTCTTAATGCTCCTCTGGGTACCATCTTGAAAGCTTCAATGGAGAGACAAGACCAGGCCAGGAGGAAGAAGAAATTCTGATCTCCTATAATGACCTGGGGGCTTTGCAGCAGGTGCCCAGGGCAGATTTACCCTGGCTTTCATCACTGGCTGAATGAACCCGTTCGCCCCAGAACTGGAGGAATGCAGGCAGCTTTTCACTGAGCCCTCAGTGTTAACAAGCTATCACCCTGCTCAGAGGTTTCATCCTCCTTATTTTTGACCCTGTCAGCTCATTGGTATCTGAGCAACAGAAGTGTGAATCATTACTGCTGCAGGCGAGCAAGTACTTCACACTCTGAATAGGTGTAAGTGGCTGCACCGAGCAGTAAATCTGGATCCAACTCCTCACCGTTCTTTCTCAGGAAAAATAGTCCTGCTGACTACGTGAGCAAGACCAAGAGGATTTATTGTTAAGTCACTACTTTGCAAAGAAAAGAACTTCACCAAATGCCTTGGGTCTATGAACACTATAAAAAAATCTTCATGTGCCCAGGATCTGCATCTATTTCCAAAGAGAAGAGGATATTTTTGTGAGCAGGCTGCATCAGGGACACCAGTTCACCACTGCAAAATGGGTCTGCGTGTGCCTTTGACCTGCAGGCGACCTACTGATGTCCAGCTCAGGAGCACCAGCTGCCTCCCTTCATCTAACAGCTGGGGTTCAGCTTACCCAGAGAGGACATCCTCATGGTGGAGCTTCCATACAGGAGCCGCACTCGAATTGCTTAAGACATACATGTGATTCAAGAGTCACCTGTCCATCAGCTGAGGTTTCAACCATTATTTTTATATGTCTTTGTATTTATGTGCCTTTGATCTCTCATTTTCATGGTGCCTTCTTTCTATCCCCACTGTAGGCCTTTCAGTTCCGTGTGCTGAAAATGTGACTCATACAATTGCCACTCCCCAGCCCTACCTGATAACGCTCTGTGATTTGCTCACCGGCTAGATCTGATATGGGACTCACAACAGGAAGACAGAGAGAAGCCTACTTCCAAGGGACACTTCTGCCTCAGGAGAGTGCTGCTAGAAGGCATGTTCCTTTGCTACACCTGTGCAGGCTCTCATCCTGCTCCTGGCTTACCTGTACATCTGGAGGTTTGGTTGGAAGCATACCTTGTGTAGTGGTAGCAAAAAACCCTTGAGAGATCTGCCCTCTGGGTCAGCAAATATGCCACTGAGCTAGCTTACTCATGGAGCAGTGATTTAAATTGCACTGGTGACTTGGCTGTGCCATCATAAGGCACCTGGGAGCGCTTTGGTGTTTCTGTAATCATAATGTCAGACTAGGTCAGTAGCCTCCAAACAGTTTGGACCACTGGAGTGTAGTCAACTCTCAAAACTCATTGTACCTTGTTATTAAAATTCTACCTGAAAACGTGTTTTCTCGTGGTTCTGTAGAGCCCATACCAGTGGCTCGTGGGGCACAGTAAGAAAACCATTGGCCAAAATAATTCTTCAACTGTAAGCAACCCAAGGTACCTATACAGAAGCAGGGAGACCTTTGGCTGAGTCTCCTCACCTTTCTGTGTGTGAATTAGTTTTCCAATGGTAGAGCATGGATATTGACATAAATTAAATATGCAATGTAAGTGCCAAGAATTCATCGTTATTATACACTTGCTGACCTAAAGCACCAGCTTAAAAGAACTGGGAAATAATCTGAAAATAAGCACAGTGCTAGACCCATTTTTAAGTGATTATCTTAGAGACAAGAGGCAATTTTCTTTATGAAAAGCAAGATTGATACTTAGAGCTCCTGTTCCTCACATGTGACTGCATGCTGTTAATGTTGAAGAACTGGGAGGCAGGAAGTTTCTAAGGTCCCTAAAGCAGCAAGCACAGGCACAGAGTTTACTGCAAATCTAGGACAGAAACTCATATTCTGTTATCACTCTTTTAGTGTTTTTGATCTCAAAAGAATACTCCTTTATATTTAACCAGGGATGTTAATATGGCTGTTGGTAAATGAAAGTATTTTTGTACTTGAGGGAAAAGATAATAAAGGGAGTGTTTGAGTGAATGTCTGTTCTGAGCAAATGCCTGTTAGTTAAGATAGTAGGTAAACAGCACTGTAATCAAAGGACTCAAAATCTTTTGAAGTTGCTGAGGAAGTGTGTGACAAATATCATCAAGAATGCAGTTCAAAGAATGCAGTTCATATCTCAAAGACACACACAGACGGCCTGATTCTGATCCTGTGCTACTCGTGTACCTGGCTTCAGCTGAATCCTACTTACTCTGCTGTCAGAAACCAGCAGTGGGTAACTGTTCCTGCCTTCTCTGGGACGCTGAGAAAAGCTGATGCCCTGGGACCAGGGCAAAGAAGGACTCTGAAATAGGCCATGAAAGATGAGGAGGTCAATTAGGTGACCAAGAAAAAGTTTAAGAGAAAAAAAATCAAACTGTGTAGTGCCGTCAGAGCTTTTGCTCTTGCACTTTTCCCCTTAATACCTCCCTCTGCCTTTCTTTTTCCTTTTGAGCTTCATAAAAAAACCCATTCCAGTTTGACCAGTTAAGCAGTGCTGAATATGCTTTGTCCTTGTATGTGTTTGTGATTGAACTGCACTGAACTCTTAAGTATATCCATAGTTTATTTATTGGCTGGTTGTTTTTTTCGCTTACTTGTGTTCTTCACAGATATGGGTAACAAAAAGGAGGGAAAAGTGTAAATCGTTATGCAGAATCAAGGTCTACGCTTTTTCTGGTTCCTGGGTTGTCTGGAAGATTCCCCAAAGACAGCTGGCGGAGAAAAATCAAACACGGGTGGTAACACTTGTGGTGGAACACCATGGGCCTCACTTACCTTTTAAATTGGAGTTGGAGTTCTCGATGCAACTTCTCGGGCAGCAGTGTCTGCATCAGAAGGCTCCTAAACTGTCATAACGACGGTCATCCCTGTTGGGTACCTTCAGCAGGATTACAGAGTGATGGGATGCACAGCCAGCATCTTCCAGCCGTACTTACAGAGGCCTTGCTGTAGGAGTCGTTTCCCAGACTTCCCCTGCAAATTAAACCATCCTTTTGGTCCAAAAGCCAGTTCTCCTATGTCTTTTGAAGAGAAATGTTGCTGGAGCCAGTGTAAGCAAGGACGTGTTGCTACTCTTTTTGATGCAATTATACTGAGATAAAAGAAAACATGACTTTTCAGGACCTTTTACAAACAGTAAAGCGATAAGAACAAAATTAAAACAGATGAATTTTACTGTGTTGCTGTTGGACATGTTTTCTCGTTTACCACAGCTGAAACAAATTCAGGTCTTTTTCCCTTAAGAATGCAGATTATTGGCTTTTATTAGTATCTGAGTAATAGCAGTCTAAAGCGTAATTCACCAAGCCCTGCTCTTCAGAATGCACTGGTAGTTCACCAAGGATAAAAACACCACCACCGACTACACAAACATATTTGTACTTGTCGTCTTTTTCTGATAAGGGGTCTAAAATAAAAATAAGATAGTATAAAAATAAAAGCAGTTAAGATTGTGAGAGAAAAACAGCTAAATTGCTGTTTATGTAACACAAAATAAGTATAGTGGCTGAGTTTTAACACAGGATAAGTAATGTACCTGGATTTTAGTGGATTTGTGAGAACAACCAACTATGTTAATATTTTTAATGCTATGTAGAGTATTAGGACTATTTAGAATTGTGTTTCAAAGACAAGGCCCTGACAAACCTGTCACTTTGAAGCTGGACCTGAGAATGGAGTTGAATCAGGTGATTTCCAGAGGTCCCTTCCAGCCTTAGCGAGTTTATGACTCTAAAGCATTAGTGAAACTAGGCTGCTTTTATTAAAATATTTGCCCTGCTAGTGGCTGACAACTTGTCTATTGATAGCAGCGATGCAGGTGGGATGTTAAGCTATAAAAAGTTATAATCAGTAAAGTATAAAACCATAAACCAATGGCTGTATTTTAAAAATGCATGTGCAATTTGTGCAATGCAGAGAAAGTTTAAATATGAGACGTTTTTGTAAGATCTCTAAATGTATATTCTTTGTCTTGCTCCTATTAATGCAAAGATAATGCATATATGATAGTAAGTAAACCTGAGCAGTTTTTTATATTGTATGACTATAATATATATATGTATATATGAATATAATATAAATATGTATATTATTAGACTTTTACATAGCTGGTTTTACTATGCAAGCCTCTAGTATTTCCTATAATAACTTGAACAATGTTCAAATGAGCTGTTTGAAAAGATAAACTTAAAGAATAGGTATTTAACTGGCTATTCTTATGTAAGTCTACAAAAACATACAGAAAATAGGCGTTTATCTTTAAGGATTTATACTTTTATTTCTGTTTTTCCAGATAACATGACCAGTAATTACTGTGTCAAATGTGGTTTCTAAATAGCCTTCACCAAAGATGCCATAATCAAAGTAAAGTATTTGGTGCAAAATTTTACTTTTAACAACATTTTTCTGTCCCCATTTGAGTCCAGAAATCTGAGTTACGCAAAGGCATGAGTTGCTCGGAGGATGATGTATGGTTACTGGCACAGGTTCAGCCTAGGTCCTTGGTAACCAAAAGTTGTTACCATCTGATTATAACTGATTTCCAAAATGAAATGAATCGGTCTTCTGCAAGCAGACATGGTCACATCTCATAATTAAATAAATAAATATACACAAATACATATAAAGTATATACAATATAATATAATATTTATAAATGATATATATATTTCAGTATATACACACCAGCACAACTGAAACTAGTTGGCATTCTACTGGCTATTTTTTCACCCTTTTACTTCCCACAAATGTGGTGCATCTTCTAGGTCATAATTTTGAAGTGGGGATTCCAAATACTCTTGGCTCCCCAATTGAATTAAATATGAGTCTTGGCCTAGGTTGTTTCATTTTAATCAGTTAAACTTTTTTAGTGAACTAATTTTCTGCAGATAATTATCAGATCATCTTGTTTGTTGCATTAATCCCTTATTCTCCCATTTCCTTGATTACAGGCATCAGTATGAGGACATTTCATTCTGGAACACTACAGAAACAGCCTCCCACACAATAAAGCACAGGAAGACTGAAAACAAGGTTTGTCTTTTGATGCTTAATTCTTTTTTTTAACCCTAAACCCAACTGAAAAGGTACGAAGAGATTTGGATCATATAGAATACATGAAAATTGTAGTAAGACACATTTGCTTACCATGCCCCTGTTCTTCTAGGGTGTCATTTGGATTGATGGTTCTGCTAAGGATACCAAGGTTCCTTCTGTGGTGAATAGCATAATTATTGTCTTTTAGATATAACTATTCTTTTTGTGGAATTTATTTTTGAGTCTTGGGAGCTTTCACTACTGGGAAGCATTACTCCTAAACAGACTTTTTATCATGCAGCCCTAGTGAGTGTGAATCTGGTGTCCCTTACTTTAAGCCAACATAAACGCTACAAGACCAGGCCCAGAATCCAGTGCAAACCAGACAAATAAACCTGTCTTGAGTCCGACAAATAGGGGTGTCCAAAAAGTCCTTGTACTCAGGTTTTTGTTACATCGCCACATTAGTCCAACATAATTTACGTTGCTGTGTGTGTCTCCTCCTGGTCCCTCCTCCCATGAGTTTCTCTTGTCGCAGAACCAGGCTGTGTGTGGGTCAGCACGCCGCTGGGGAAGTAATAAGTGAAAGGTGTCCATTTTCGTACTGCTTTGCAGTCAGGCTGCCTGATTCCAGCCTAAGGGAGGCACTTGGGACAAGCAGGGATGAGACGGGCAGCAGAAGGTTTCGGAGGCAGTGTGGATTTCTGTTGGACTAAATTGACCACGTAACTGTGGCCTCAGAGGGCTCCTCCAGAGCGTGTATCCAGTGCAGGAACTGATTGTCAGTGCAGGAGGCAGAGCCCAGGAGGACACGCTGCCACTGGAGCTTTGTACTACAGCAATTCCCATTTAATGAAACACCATTACCGTGTCCGAAAAACAATGGAGTCCTCAGACACCACCAGTAGCAAGGATAAATCTGTGTAGCTTTTGGGTTGCTCTAATTTATAAGGCTCAGGCTGATACATTTCATCCCACAACATCATTTAAAAGCAACGTGTAGTGTTTTTAAGCCAAGGATCTTTGAAATAAGTAAACAGGCAGATAGGAGCAGCTGCACATCACAAGCCCTGGTCCTCATGGGGGACTTCAGCCACCCCAGTATTTGTTGGAGGGACAACAAGTCCTGCATAAGCAATGCAGGAGTTTCCTGGAATGCATCAATGATAACTTCCTTCTCCAAGCGATAGAGGAGCCAACAAGGAGAGGTGCTTTGCTGGACTTGTTCTCACCAACAAGGAGGGGCTGGTGGGGAACGTGAAGCTCAAGGGCAGCCATGGCTATAGTGACCATGAAATGGTGAACTTCAAGATCCTCAGGGCGGTGAGGAGGGTGCACAGTAAGCTCACTACCCTGGACCCCAGGTTGCCCAGAGAAGTTGTGGCTGCCCCATCCGTGGAAGTATTCAAGGCCAGGCTGGATGAGGCTTTGAGCAGCCTGATCTACTGGAAGGCGTCGCTGCTGAGGGCAGGGAGGTTGGAACTAGATGATTTTTAAGGTTCCTTCCAACTCTTAACGATTCTGTGATTCTATGGAAGCAAGTAGACAAATTACTAATAGCAAATAAGAGTTTTGGGAGTGGGTGGATGCAAATGAATGTGAGAGCTGAGTGATAAGGAAGAAAAACGAAGAANCTTCCTTCTCCAAGCGATAGAGGAGCCAACAAGGAGAGGTGCTTTGCTGGACTTGTTCTCACCAACAAGGAGGGGCTGGTGGGGAACGTGAAGCTCAAGGGCAGCCATGGCTATAGTGACCATGAAATGGTGAACTTCAAGATCCTCAGGGCGGTGAGGAGGGTGCACAGTAAGCTCACTACCCTGGACCCCAGGTTGCCCAGAGAAGTTGTGGCTGCCCCATCCGTGGAAGTATTCAAGGCCAGGCTGGATGAGGCTTTGAGCAGCCTGATCTACTGGAAGGCGTCGCTGCTGAGGGCAGGGAGGTTGGAACTAGATGATTTTTAAGGTTCCTTCCAACTCTTAACGATTCTGTGATTCTATGGAAGCAAGTAGACAAATTACTAATAGCAAATAAGAGTTTTGGGAGTGGGTGGATGCAAATGAATGTGAGAGCTGAGTGATAAGGAAGAAAAACGAAGAAAAATACATCAAACTACATCTACTAGTTACTTTTGTCTCAATGAGGCAGGTCTCTGAGGTGGTTGCCCTGAACAGCAACAATCTCTCTATTGCATTTGGAAAAGGAAAACATGGAAAAATTTCACAAGTCAAGGGAAAAAACAAGTAGTGACAGACAGGAAATATGCTGTTAAATGTAGGATTTAAAATTTTTGGTCATTTCTTCCACAAAGGGCCCTCAGTAGTCAGACATTTTTCATTTCTAAATGCTAAAGTTAAACTTTCTTCATTATCAGACTACTTTTCTTATTAACCAGTAAGATTTTTAGAATCTGTATGTATTTATTTATATTGAAGGTTTTGTTCTCATTCCTTCTTTTAGAAATTTGGATTGCTCTGCACAGGAAAATACTTTAGGAAGAGGAATGCAGGGCATGGAAAACAATTGACATCCCTGTATCTTGTCCTTGTCTCTGGCTCCACAGGTGGCACGGTGGAGAGAGCTCTTCCTTTGGCCCACACGAGGAGAAAAAAGGTGATTACCAGTGCCAAAAAACACAGAACTGGTCCAACCTTTTACATCCAAGTAAGCATTGACATCTACTTCAAAAGGCGCCACAAAACAATCCATAAATCTGGGCTACAAAACAGGTTTTCGACATCCTGTAACACAAAATACCTACACAAAAAGACTGAAAGGCACTACTGTTAAAAAACAACAACAACAACAACAAAAAGCGCCACTAGAAGAGGTCAGGAGAGATTGGGCACTGCAGAGTCCCTATTTCTGCAGTAGTAGGAAGTATATAATACAAAGTTCCGGCAATAAGCACTCTACTCCACCATCTCTTACAGAAAAGGAAATAAAATTTACAGCAGTTCTTCCAAAATGGATCTGAGAGGCAAATTCCTCCTGGGTCTCAGCTGGCCAGATCAGCATCATCTAGTATTTATAGATTAGATTGTGAGGAATCTCAAGGGTAAACCTCTACTTTCGGACAATAGGGTAGTTTTGTTTAGTTTTCCACCAAAACAACAACAGTGTTTTATTGGTCAGTGTATTCTGCTTTTTAAAGTTCTTTATCTGGTACACCCTCACCTCTCTTCACCTAGTTCTTCCCGAGTTCATTCTTGTAATCCATTCTCATCTTAATGCTACATGCAGGATTCTTTGGCCTTTGGGAGGTGATTTTGTTTGACGTGAATAATGTTAATGGACAATGATATGGATGGGATACAGGAGGTGGGAATAAAATTCCATGTACAAACTCTGCAGCATGAGGATATATTAATAACATATATTTCAAAGACATCTTCAATGATAATGTTGTGCATTATCTAAATGCCGATTCCGGAATTCTTAATATCCCAGCTAAGATCTGACACTGCAAGACCACAGGCTCCCTGGCTAAGAGGGAGCAGTCAGTCAGCAAGAAGCTGACTGACGAAGTGATGGGAAAGGAAAATTTGGAAAATGGTCAGGGAAGATTTTATTTGCCAACAACAACAACATTTAAAAAAAAATAATCCTTTGGATCACAACAGCCAGGTCATGGCCAATTTATGAACAACAGCAAAAAGCCATCTTAACACCAGTTTAGCCAACTGTGCAGGCAGTGATTTCACACCTTGGTGTGAGTTGGCACAGCAAGCCCGTGTCGTTTGTGTACCAGGCATGATAACGTAGGAGCAGTCAGCACAGTGCTGCACTTCCGAAATCTTGTTGTGGATGAGTTGAGTGGGATGTTATTAAAACGGGGCAGAGAGTGTATTATCCCTGAAACTTCTTTGAGCTGTTCTTCTCAAATCTTCCTTATATTCACCCATCAGCTGTATCAAGCAGCTGTTTCATGCAGCTGAGAAAGCAGTTCTGAATTCCAGGCAGAGCAGATGGCAAGTCAGTTCTGAGGGTTTCATCTAAAAGACCAGCTTAAAGATAGAAGACTATATGGTGTTCAATTAATCAGTGCTTGCAAGGTGATGGAATCAAGAACAGCAGGCTTTCTTTGTTACGCTGGGAGATATGTTTTCCGTATTTTTTTATCCTTATTGTCAAGTCATGTGCTTGCATGACTGGCTGGGGAATCAGAGACAGCTCTAATGGAAAAGAGAAATTAGGTCATCTGGTCCATCCTCCCTGCCAGGGCATGACTGTTCCCTGCAGTGTATCACTTCCCACACAGTTATCTTTCCAACTCTCTTTTCTAAGATGGAAATGCAATTCAGAGTCCCATTTGGCTATAACTACCGGAGCTTTTGAGGACTTTTTATTTGGTCAAAAATGCTTAATGAGACACTCAGAGCTAACAATTTGAAATACATTTCAAAGGAAAAAAAAAGCAAATCTCAGAATTTGATTCTCAGTAAAAACTTTTTAATAGAAAAATGGTGCAATATTTGGGATAATCAGGGACACTGTTTTTATTCAGACAGGAAATAGTTTCTATGACTCAATTCTACAAATTAAACAATAGGTTTCCTGCTAAAGAATCAAACAGCTAGTTCAGTAAGTAGTTTAGGAAGCAGCCAGTACTTGTGATGCTCTGAGCAGACTCTCATCAGGAGACTCGGCGCTGGCACTAGCTGACTGTAGGTATTCTAGGTTGCCTCCATAAATTACTTAGAGCGTGTGGATCCCCATCCTTCAGCAGAACATCTCAACGTGCAAACACTCAGACTGTCCAGAACAAGACTGGTTTATTAACGGAAAAAAAAAAGAATGAACAAAAGCATATGGAAAAACAGTGATAGAGCTTACATGTAAGGAAATGGCAAACTGCTTCCCTTTCAGCAGCTTTAGCGCTACTAACTTCCATGCTGCTTGCAAATGAGAATAGCCCCCATCATTTACCCCTTGACTGCATCACCATGCTCATCGAGTAAGTCCAATGGTTTGAATTAGTAAGCAGCAGTCCAAAAACTTCCCTATGGGTTGATGTCCTTTCCTAAAGGACCTGTTTGTTTGGTGTGACCAGGAGGTGCCACCATGTAGTTTGGTTTAAGGATTTACCTTCCTAAGATAGGCAGGGATTCTCCAAACTCTACTCAGCTTTGCTATAGCATTCCCTTTTGCCACGAAATTCTCAGCCTTCTCTGCCTTCATGTGCTTATCTATGTCATTTCTTGTAGTTTTTAGGCCATCAGCCTTCACTGGAGAATTTTGTTAGCACTGCACCCTACAGAAATGTTTTCACTGGAGAGGACCCAAGAGCAATTTAATGAACTTCAGCAGAAATTCAGCAGTTCAGAAACAAGCTCATTGGGACAAAATGAGTAATTTCTTCTCTAGAATTTCTCCGAGAAGATCACAACCACTGCAACCTCAAATACAAGTGCATGTGGTTGGGTTTTATGCCCCACCCAGGAACCATACGATTTTCTCAGTGAGAAAGACACCTTTTTTCCTTCTCCAGCAGAGGAAGAAAAGTGCTGTCTTCTCAGGTGCTTCTGAGTTCAGCAATTAAACAGGTTATTCTCTACAGTTGCCTTATTAAATCTAAAAATAAATCCATATAAACTTCTTTTGTATCCAGCAAATTAGACTCAGGACTACAAACAAATCACAAGGTTATTCCATCTCTGCTATAAACCCACAAATCATTGCCGAGTTCTTACCATGCTACTTATCTTTTAAAGTGCATGAGAGCACTCTGCGCTTCATTCTTTTACATAAATAATGCTTGACCTTGTGTTAACTTAAAAGGGCTTTAGCGCTTTACCCCATGTTTTTAGGTAGTTATTGAAGCACTCAGCTAGTTACCAAAGGTTGTCGAAAAGTCATCAGTCATGAAAGCAGGGTTAGAATTTCAGGTGTGGGCTGTTTGGGATGGGACTTTTCTAGATGCTCATGTATGTGATACCCTCCACAGCAAGGCTGTGAAGCTTTACTGTGATAAAAATAATGATAAGCTCCACTTCGACATGACAATATACATCAGTTTTCTTGAAGTAACAGGTTTCTAGGCTCCACTTGGTGAGGAAAGATGTGATTACTAACAGCAGAACACCTTAAATTACAGTGGTTTTGTGGGTGGAGCAATTGCATATTGTAAAAGAACACCAAAACCCATTCCAGTATTACAAATCCACTGAACAGTCAACTTATTTTCTTTCCCATTATTTTTCCTGCTGCACTATTGAATTCTAGTGATTTATTAATTAGTAATGAGGCCTGCCTACTTGTCTTGAAAAGTGAAATTTAGAGAGTTGAGAAATAAAGTATGAAGTTACAGCACGCTGATATTGATCTTATATTTGCATCTGCCTGGAAAAAAAAGTTTTCTATGTTACACTTAGAAGGCGTGAGCATATTTTAAAAATTCATTTGCCTTTGACAAGAATGATCCATCCTTTTTCCTCTGGTTCTAATTGGACAAAAGTAGTATTTGCAGTTGACCCATTAATCAGGACAGACAGATGAATAACATTTCCTGTCAACAACTAACTAACAACTTTTACCTTTTATGACAGTAAAGTAACAAGTGAGCTGCCTTTGTAAAGAGCAGAAATTTGGAAAAAGAAAACAAAATGTTTGTTTCTTTCAAATGTCAATGCTGATGCTGATCATTCTGTCAGGCAACCAAAATGACAATTTAGAGATTCCTTCTTCCTCAGCTGTTTTATCCCTTTGCAATATAGATACTATGCGCACACACCCCAAAACAAAATGCACTCCTTGCCTACTGAATAATCACTGACAAAATACAAATCTAACCATTGCAGGCCATCTATGAATGGAATCCCCACTAAAATCAGCAAAACTTTGAGCAAAAGGATGTGCAGCATTAGGACCTGCCTCTGAAAACCAGTTACTGTAACAGATATATTGAAACTCCGCAATTCCTACCATCCCTGCACACTGCAAAAAGTTCCTGGAGCACTCTGATCTATTAATCCAAGATTTCTGTCTGTGTATCCCTCCTGACAGCTGAATGCTTACTGGGTTTTAGCCAACAAGCAGCACTGACACAAAAATGAGTGGGTATAAACTGGCTAAGAGTGAGCTTTTATTTAGATTTCTATCTATCAGCAGGGTGAGGACCTGGAACAGGCTTCCAGTAGCAAAGGAAGGCAAGAAACTAAATATAAGGCTTGATAAACACGCTGTGTAGTGACTGTGATGGGACTGAGTAGGATGTGATGATCTAGGGAGTCTCCTCCAGTCTTATTTTTAAGTACATAAACCATGGCACACGTTGTCCCACTGTAAAGCAAAGTTCTCTAATTGGTTCGGTTGGCACACTTAAGGCTTTCTTCTCCATAAGAAACATTTATATTATTACTATTATGAATTCATGTTTTTTGTTATTTACCAAAGCTGCTGGTTTTGAACCACATTCTACAGCTCCACCAGAGGTAACCACACACTCCTGACACAGAACAGGACATACATGTATTGTCTTGTTGCTTGCAGAAGAATGGAGTGCCACACACATGGAGCTATAAACGTCTTTTCAGCCCTGACCACCGAAGAGACCTTCATGCCTCTGCACGTCAATGCATCGTTGTATGTTTAAAATATATTATTTTAAGATATTTTAAGTTCTTTCCACTCCAGAGGTAGTGTGGACTAGTAGACAGTAGCATTCACATTCAGTACTGCTCTAATCTATGACCTCTCTTCCTTTTTTTTTTAATTTTCTCACCTTACAGGGCACTTTCAGCAGTAATTATCTAGCTGTATCTTCTCCCTTCCAGGTTCCTACACACCTTGCATCTGGGTGCAGAGACCATCCCCTCTTCTTGAGAAGGAGGGGATGAAGTTCCTCCTTGAGAAGTTCCTCCTCTTCCTCCCACTGATAAAAACATCAGCCATCTCTGGAGCACAAAGCTTAACAGCAACAAACTGCATGAGAGTAACAGAGTTTCCACTTGACACAGCATTTACTGGGCACTAACATTTATTTAATGCATTTTGGCATGGCTACATGTTAACAAAAATACATATTTTGAAGCTTCAGAATAAAAATAGATTTTGCATGGGTACCTCTAAAACTAACGTTAGTACTGTTTGCATAAAATCCAACTGGAGACCTGATCTATGAAAATTGAGTTACATTCTCAAGGTACTGTATTTAAACTGATTAATTCTAACATTAAACAGGAATTAAGTGAGGAATAAAGTTCACCAACTACTGAAACCTTTTAAATCAGATAGCAAGATCTTGTTCAGACCATTTATTCCAATCAAATTAGCTGTATAAATGGAATTTAAACCACCCAATATATTGAAACCAATAGAAATTATGCTAACAGAGCAAAACCAGCTTTTTATGGCAGTCCAGATTTTTCAGAAGGGATGAGAGAGAAGCAAAACCTTGATTCTGCCATTTTATAAAATAGCCCCAAAGCATTCCCCATTCACAGTGTTGTAATTTGTGCTGCGAGTAGAAACTGTATTTTCTACTAAAGTATTTTCTAATCTGAACTGGGCTGATTCACACATCCTGTACTACAGAGGCTACAGTATCTCCAATACTCGCACAAAATCTCTTTGGAAAACTGAGTTATGTGAAGAATGTTATAACGTACAAGATTGTTACTGCTGTCACCATTATCACTCCCTGGCTGTAACACATCAGGAGTTTTCCTTGGAGAGTAACATTTAAGTAATTTAGAGCATAGAAACAAACATGTCTCCTCCCTCTCCTTTTCCTCCCTCTCTTACAGGGCTATAACAAGCCCCTTTTATTATTTCCAACAGATTTAGAACAAATCTGAAATACCCGACATCTGCTCAGCAGTAACAAGACCAGCAGCCACACGTAATTTGAAGCCAAGGCCTGAAAAAACCCCACCCTTCTCCCTCCAAAACAGGTTTTACAGACTGTCCTTTTGTTTCCAGAAGTAGAGGGTTTTTACAATTATGACAACCACAGCAGCAGCAATGAGGATTTAACTAAGCAAAGAGATTGGACAACCGAGAATACAATTTGCCATAAAAGAGCTTATGAGCCACTTCTAACGGCATTTACAGAATCTCAGCTCAGGGGTTCTTACACCGATGTCTGCTCGCAGCTCCCACACTGCAGACGAAATTCCCATAAACAAGTTTGCATATGCAGAAATGTAAGTTTTTAAAATGCTCGATCACATAGTTTGAGGCTACACTTTATGATCAGAGGCATATTCGGGTCTGTTTATCGATATAAGGATTCTGGCAGAAGATGACACAGGCATTCCTCTAGCAAGTTGGAGGCTTCGCAGCGTAGTGGAAAATATCATGGCAGTCATCCAAAGCTGGTACTAACATTTCACCCTTCCCACACTGGTATTTTATTCATCTGAAAGCCAGCCAAGCTGTAATTGCTGCAGCTTTCAGCAGCAGTATCATCTAGCTACGCTCGCACAAAAGAGAGCCCCTAGTTCTTGTTACAGAAGTCTGGGATTTCAGTGCAGAATTGGAATCTTGAGCTTGTAGCCTTCCAGTAACGTTGGGAATAAATGTCAAGATTTGTCCTTTTCCTATATATCATGATTTATTGCCCAATTTAGCCTCTTGGTTTGACAGGGTAGGTAATTTTAGGTGACATTAGACCATTTCTCAGACATATTTAGGACATTACTATTACTTTGAAAACCACAGTAACATTTAAAACATAACTTGTATGGTCACATGAATTCTGCTTACCCAAATCAACATTTCTACTGGCTTTTTTTTTTTTTTGGTGTGTGCATCTAAGTCAANAAACCCCAAACAAAACCCAAAGAAACCCAAAACAAAAAAACACCCCCACAAACCCAAACTTACTCTTGTCTCCCTACACTGCACAAAAGAAAGTCAGGTGCAAAGTAGCAAGTGCTCTATTTGTTTTACAGAACCATAAAATAATTTGTCTCCGGCTATACGCAGCCCACTATCACACCCAGAATACTGCAACTAGACTTTGAGAAGAGGAAGACACTGTGTTTGCTGACATTACTCATTTCAACAAAGATCCTGAGAAATTAAGTACAAAACTCCAAGTTTTGCTGCTGAATTGAGTTACAACGCAGACCCCTCAAAAAGAAAAAGTGGCTTAGCGTGAAGTACCATCTCTACCACCATCCCCCACCTGGCAGAAAAGCGTGAACTTTTTTCTTAATATTCTGAAAGTACTAAGAAGGAAGTTGAAGTGATTATCGCACTACTGTGAAATTCGTTGTAGAGGTTAAGGCAGTAACTCTGCCCCACACGGATTCACTGGATACAGCCATATTCAGCATACGAAAACCCCATCCTTACACGAACAAGACACTATTGTTTTACGGAGGTGTCTTAGACTGCATTGTCAATTGTGTATCTGGCTTGCAAAGAACAAGCAAGGTTCAGGATGTGGGCGTTAGTGTGCCCAGTGTTTCCTAAGCTGTGGGGCAGGTCCTCTGATGGGAGGTGGGGCAGCACCCAAGTAAGTGCAAATTATCTCCTGGAGCTGGAAACCGTAATACGACACAAATGCACCTGATTAGTATTAGTCTTGTACTAATAATGGAATTTACCTGTGTGTGTGTGGGGGGGAAATTAGACTGCAATTCCCTAAATTATTTTGCCTATTCCCTTTTCGTACCATCATCCTATTCCCTTACACCTTTCATTCCCTCACCCCTCCAAAACAATACAGCTATTTGGCCAAATTCTGGAAGTAACGCTATGAGGAAAGGTGATGCTGCACTGATTCTTATTAAAGTTCAAGAGCTGATGTTGCAGTTTCAAGAGACTTTTTTTTTTTTTGCACAAAATGTAGATGCAGTGTACAAGAGACAGCTAGAATTTGCTCAGCTTGACAGACATTAGAAAAAGCATTTAATAAATTAAGCTGTAATCTAGATACAAGGCCCAGATACTGTTCCTGTAAGGAAAACTGACAACTCTCTGGACAGGCTGCAAAAGGAAGGAAACAAGAACAGCATTAGCTGCCAACGTAGATAGCAAGCTACGACAGCACTCCAGCAGACGGCGAAGAAAGCAAACTCCTCCGTGAGCACCTAAAGCCGACTGTAACACGTCCATACTGAAACATCTTCACAAGAGAATGACAGCACTTAGGTGTTAAAAACCTTTATGAAACAAATAAAGGCTCAATAAGAAATGTATGGGGGCGGGGAAGAAATTATGAAGCCAAAACACCGATTAAGCAGCATATGAGTTTATGTAGAATCCTGCCGCACAATACTTTGACAGCAATTCAAAGTGACTGCATGAAGAAAATGGAATTGATACAATTTATTATTTTTTTTTAAAGCAATGCATGTCAATTGAAGCACATAATCTGAACAGTTTCATTGTAGGAACACTCATTGTGCACTCCAAGAATGAACAAAAAAACATGGAAGGTGGAAGATGTACCATCCGAAGGCTGCAAGGACTAGCAGCATGTCCTTTTTCATGTCATATCCCATCTAGCCAGGACACTAATAGAAGTTAAATATTTTCAAAAACCCACCAACATTGGAAACTAAGAGGTAGAGGTTTAGGAAAAAACTCGTAAGTGATCTAGGGGGAAGGGGCGGGGCAAGGGGGGAAGCAGAGCAATGTATTACTACAAAAGGCTCCAAAAAACTGGGGGAAATAGTAATACTAAAAGCAGCCTAAGAACAACAGAAAGCAGATTATGATGTGGCAGCACACAAACTAATGTTCTAGAGCGGGACAAATTCCTCAGCGTTTCTAAAAGGTGTAGCTGGACTAATGTAGTAATAACGATGACCATCAGTGGAAAAAACACAACAGGACAGACTGGAGAATTTCAAGAGATTATTAAAAAAAGGTATAATTTAGATGAGAAGATTTGCAAGTCATGGAAGAATATCAAGAAATTGGCTATTTTTTCTTAGGTCATTACTAGGGTGAAGCCATTAGCTCAAGTAGATTTAGTTATTAAGAAGTCCACATGTCAGGTTAACTATGAAAAGTTATCCAGGATATTTTCATAAAATGCACATTGTTCAAATACGAAATGAGTTCATTTAAAAGCAGACTTTTTAAAAGTATGCACTAGATTTGAGAAAGACACTTCTAGCACAAGATACAATTAAGTTTAGCCCTTAAGCGATTACATGGAATTGTTACAAGTCAACAGTAAGTGGTTTATAAAATGTAATTTTATTTAATGTTACTTTGCTGTTACAGAGGGCATAACATTTTCACAAGGCTTTTTTGGGACTACAATCAATGATTAGCAACACACAATAGTGGTCCAAACTCTCTAAATAACAATCACTGGACAAACTTGACACCTTCTCACATGTGCACAAACCTGCATGGAAAAGTACTAAATTTTATACTTGGACATGTGAACTTCAATTGGTTTTCCCATTCCAGTGTATTAAGAAATGACATGCACTTTAGTCTGCCAAAAAGCACTGCCTGTACTCCGGCAGTAACATGCTGCTTCTAATACATAGTAAAGTGAATACCAGAACTACAGAGGCAGGAGTGTAAGTGAACTTTTATTGGGAAGGGATATCAACTTAAACAGCAGCAACTGAAGATTAAGAGAAGCCCCTGTTTTTGAACACACAAGCTTCTGTATTACATGATACAGGAAGCGACTCAATTTGTCATTTTCCAAACTAGAAATGCTCAACTTGATCTGGCCCGATACTTCCGTATTCCTACTGAAGAGAATACACAGTAGCATGTGAAAGTCAATTATGGAAAGGAAACCCTGCAGAATAAGGAGGGAATGTGGAGAATTAAAAGCTATGTGGAACACTCTTTAGTTGCAATTAACTACATTTTCATCTTACTGTAATACAAAACACAGTCAACTGGCAGGAACTGGTTCAGATTTGTTTTTAAATACCAGGTACACTTTAGTCCGCTACATAAGTGTTTGGAAGTTACTTATGTTTATATGAAATGAAGCTATTAATACTTTTCTACAGCAGTAACCGCACACCAGGAAGGCCAGGACAAACACAAATCAAGGAATGGAGTTTTCCCAAAGCTGCAGTGTGAAAAGACTATAAATTGATTTCCATACACATGGATGGGTTTTCTTTGCTATAGGAAATCCAAGTGGAGCTATAAGGAATGGAGACGTGTAAAAAGGTTTCTTGAGAAGGAAAGGGAGAATGACGCCCCACGTGCAGTTTAGTTTTCTGCACCTTCTGCAGCATCACATTCTTCTCCTGCACTGTCTGATGTCCATAACTAGAAAGAAAAGAAAAACAGTGTCAGCTTTCAGAAGCACATCTTTACTTCCCAGAAGGGACAACTACTGAATGTACAGAAATGATAATGAATTAGACTGAAGGATGCCTACAAAGTACCAGTGCACTGGAGCTGTACGACCCTGGCTTCCAGTATTTGCTTGGAGAGAGGTAACTGGAAATGGTTGCCCGTGCACAGGGAACAGCTATGCACCTCAGGCACTAGAGGCAGAGCAGACGGTGTTCTAAACAGGTCCAGACTTTTGTGATTAATAGCAAGCTACGGCACCGACCCTGGATCATTCAACGAGACTGAATGGTCGCTTCATGAGTAACATCAACCTCCAAACCAGCCATCTGAATCCTGAAGATTACTACTTTGGTTATTGAAGCTAAGCATTTTATAGTGGTAACAGAAGACATTCCTATGGAAGGAGTATTGCAAAGTAATAAATATTGCTGTAATTTTAAATGCTGTGAATATCCACAGAGGATATTCCCTAAAAAACTGCCTTAGTTAGATATTTTAATAGAACCTAGTGGTTCCATTAGACACTTTTCTTAAGCAGTTTATTATAATACATACTCGAACATCAACTGATTGTATTCTTAACGCATTGAAATTCTGGATCTTTTCTTTTAAACGAAAATCAGGAAAATTAATAAAGCAAGCTGCACTGGATGTACAACAGGAGACATGTTTTGTTTCTGAAGTAGTCATCAAAAGTTTGATTAAGAATCCCTGACAGATCATGAACTACTATTGTGTGCCTCCTTGTCCTTTCTTGTATGTCAAGTTTGCTGAACGCACCTTCTCCCCCTCCACTGAAAAGGCCAACAAACCACAAAGAATGTGAGGTATCCAAGCTGTCATTCTAGATTACACAGCATGAAGTTGCTGACATCAACTTACACTACATTCAAACTAAGCTATGAAAAGGTATAGTTGGGTAAATAGCCCAAAACAGTGACATGTTTCTCGCTAGAGCAAAATAAGGGTTTTGTTTCATCAGAAATTTGGTCTAACAAAGTAAATACACGGTTACAGAAGCAGATAGCACATAAAAAGGCAACTTACTGTTAGGTTGTCTCTAAGCAACTGCATGATGAGAGTACTGTCTTTGTATGAGTCTTCATTCAGTGTATCAAGTTCTGCAATAGCCTCATCAAATGCCTAGAATAATTAAACCGTCTTTAGTCTTTCTATTAACTGATCATTAAATAACCAGAAGCTAAACCTATCAGTAAAAGTAGCTTAAAAAAAAAAAGAAAAAAGCAACATTATAAGTTAATGACCTGAATTACTCCAGTTGAAACAGAAGCATAAAGGCATAAAAGCTTGCCATGTTGCTGAAAATTTAAGTCACATTGTAAATACGGCCTGCTTGTACCCCTTTAATCCCACTAACAATATGAGTATGGAAATCAGATACATTAAATAGGATCATTTCCTGCATAAAAGCCAGGAAATAATAATTTATGTTATTTTAAGCATAAACTCTCTTCTACCGTCCCTGCAGGCATAGAGATGAAGAGTAACTTACTGTCTTTGCCAGTGTGCAGGCAAGCTCAGGATTGTTGAGAATCTCATAATAAAATACAGAGAAGTTAAGAGCTAGACCCAAGCGAATTGGATGTGTTGGCTGCATCTCCTTCTTGCTGATATCAAATGCCTCCTGATAAGCTCCCTGTGAGTTTTCTATTGTTTCTGTTAAAAGAATGAGAAACATTAAGGGTGGGGTTTTTTTGTTTGGTTGGGTTTTTTTTTAAAAAGAGATGACTATTTAAAGTACTCTGTTAGTAGGAGACTGAACAGTTCTCTATTTAAGCCCGCTCTTGGCGAAACACTGCACTTACTTTAATCAAGGCAATGATTTTAAACCCATTTTAAGTACAGCTGCCACACTGACAAAATACAGGGAACAAATTAAGCTACTACAGAGCAAAGGTATTCAAGAGACAGATAAACACACAAAAGTTAATAAATACAAACATCCAAGATGACTATATTACCTCAATGGCCTTTGATACTTTAGTACCAAAAAAAAAAAAAAGCATTACTTTTTCCATAGAACTCCTGCTTCATTCCTTGCACAGGATGGCCATGCTTCTGTGAGCCGGGCGTGCAGACTAAAGAAGGCTACTGTCTGTACAGCCCTGCTTCTTCCTGAGAAAGTTTGGAAGGCATGTACTGCATGTTCCCAAAAAACCGAAAGCCTGCCTCCAAAAACTGGGTGTGGACAGGTCAAGATAAAAAAACCAAGGTCGTGCCCAAAATAACTGGGAGAAATACCACAGAGAAAAGAGGTTACCAGGCCAGAGAGAGTTCTTTAAGACTGCTACTCCGGATTCTCTTCCAGTAGAGAACCAAAGGGCCAATAGCCACCCTAGACACGCCTGCAGAATGGAAGGAGACTACAGGAAAAGAGAGGCCATTGTCAGAGCTCAGAATACAGCTCTCCGAAGGAGCTAATACCATAATTGCTCTAGAAAGTGCTGGGGGGAGTGGGGTGGGGGGGAGGGAAGAGAGCTTAGCAAGTAAAATCTGTTAAGCATTCAAGAGAGTCACAGCACAGATTTGAGTTTTTCAGTATTCACACTGTAATGAGTGATAATGGATTACTGAGAATAGGTGAAAAAAGGCAAAAAACCTAGCAAATGCAGGAAGCAGATTAGCTTATAAATGCATAAAATACACTTGAAGCTGAGAAAATATACAGATCCTTAGAGGTGGAACATCAGAAAAGCATCAAGTAAAACTCTTAGAAGTTTGTGAGAAGTCAAGCACAAGATGTGTGCACAGTGATACACATAAACTGTAACCTCCCAGCAAAACACCAACATCTGCTAATACGGTTATCAATCAGTCCCTCTTCCACAAGTATGCAGCCGGATCAGCATGCATATTACTTTAAATGCAGCCTCTTTAGCCGAGATAAACTGGTATTTCTCTGCTCAGAGAAGCCCACAGATTTGTAACTGTTGCTCAAGACAAAATATAAGTTAGATTATCTTTGTGAAAGCCAAAGACAATTTGTCTCTGCTACACTCGGACCTGCTGTTGTCATTTGAATCAGGTGAAGGGTTACGAGTTTCTGCATTCAACTCATGGACTTTTACTCTATTTTGCATATTTTTCACCTTTCAACTTAAATGCTCTTACAATACCAGGAGACTAACAAAGCCTTTATTTAAGGGACATCAGCTCTGTCCTCCCACTTTGTGATTAAATTTTTTTAAACTAGCCAACACTGGCAGATGCCTACCATGCCCAACCAAAGGGACAGTCACTTCAGCGCTCTGCCTGCTCCAACAGACCATCTCCTTTCTGTGTCATGGCATCACTATGGGACTAATTTTAGTTTGTTATGTAGAAATGTATCACTAGCTTATGCCATACCAAGAGTTTTTAACATCACAACAGTATCTGGGCACCTTGAAAGACAGTTCTAATATTTAATTCAATACATCCTCTGAGTAGAGAGTTAAAATCCTCACACGAAGAGCCTCCTGAGGCATTTACAACCTCCTTTGCACATGTTCTAACTTCTAGGAATGTTCTACGTTCTCAGGATGCCCAGTATCAAGTGACAGTACCAGCTGTAAAGCTTTCCAGGCCTTTTCTGCTGGATCCAAAAGGGCAAACTAAAATTACAGAGACAGTATTATCCCCCTGAGCATCAACCACTTCAGAGCGCAGCTCACACTTCTTTGGATAGTGCACTTCCCTAATAATTTCGTTGCTTCTTTCTAAACTTAGGTGACTACAATGAAGTCTACTTCACACTGAAATGGTTAAAACTTAAAGATCAACAGGATTCCAGCGCAGAGTAAAAAGGGTTGCAGAGATCTGTTTACTCTTCCTCACCAACTTTATTTTAGTAAAGAAATACAAACAAACAACATTACAAATGTTGGCAGGCATTCATCGAAATTGTTTTTCAGAAGGTCTGAATAAGCATTACGGAACAACTACCCAGAAATTAAGGGTAGATGACAGGAACACCAGCTGAAATTCCCTGGCATACTATGCTTAAGGTCTATTCAGAATTTTACTCTCTGTCTGTATGAACACTGCATATTCCTGACTGAAATGTAGTTGTTCCCACTCAGCTAACTCATGCGAGTTCAGAGTAAGATACTAGCACCTATCCTTCCTTTACTGTTCCCTCCCCCGTGGCCCCAAACTGAAGTTCATTAGCTATTAAAGACCCAAAGACCACAAGGTACTTACGTTTTCTGTCATCACCACAGGCAACTTCAGCAAGGTATCGGAAATAGTCTCCCTTCATCTTCAGGTAGAATACCTTGCTCTCTGGATTAGTTGCATTAGCTATTAAATATTTGTCCAACAGCTCCTGGAAAAACAACAACAAAAGATGACATTGGCATATTACATACATCATTGCAACCAAGCTCAATCTATTTTTCTTCTCCCCAGGAAGTTTGGATGGACTCAGATGTTTGCTACGAGGAAAAAAGGAGTTTTAAGGGCCTTTTAGATAGATGCACACTTATTTAAATAAACTGTAAAGGCACAAAGCTAGAGACTACAATAAGATGATCAGTCAGCCATCCGATCACGCTGCAGAAAAAGCAACAAGAAAAGGTTTACTGGCCTGTAGTTTCAGGACACTCACTTCTTTCAAAAATGTTGCAAATGAGTAAGCTTTTACTGGAAAAACAAAACACTATGCAGAAAGCTTCAAAGCTATTTATAGAGAAGAACTTATTCCCACTTCACAGGGGGGGAAAAAAACCCCAACTCTGCTGTTTTTTTGTGTAAATTGTGTTCATTAGGCTCGTGATAAGGGATCTCCAGCCCACATACCAGAGAGCACCAAGGACTGGAACCCATCTAGTCAGCAGCCAGCCTCACCAAACCCTACCAGCCCCTTGCAAGGCTGTCAACTAACACCCACTCCAGCACAGCAGGGAGGCATCCTTCATGTCCGCCCTGCCGCTCCCGGGAATGGGAAGAATACAGCGCCCTCCAGCACACCCTGAGCTGCTGCTAGCACATGGCTCCCCTTGCTCACAGCTCTCCTGATAACCAGAGGGACAGGGAAAGGTTTACAAGCCTCCAGCAAGAGGAGGCAAGTCTCTCTCCAAGGCTCCTCCTAGCCCTTCCGAGACAGGGACGAAGGTGAAGGAAAGAAGAGGTCCAAGATTCTCCCCCAGCAAAGGGGATACTTCAAAGAACTGGCAAGGAGAGCAGCAGCTTCTGGCAGACCTCCTCATCCCCGAGTCCTGGCGATTTTACCCAACTCTTTACCACAACTGACCCATGTTCTCTGGAGCTGATAAAAGACACAAATTAGTTCCAATAGACTCAAGGAAACCCCACAATACTCAGAGCAACTTTACACTAAGAATTTAAGTGATAAAGATCTGCATTCAGTTACTTGGAAAATAAACAGGTCATAAAAGCAGCAGAAAGTTTCCACAAAGCTTGCAAACTGCGGCTAGTTAAGTAAGATTTTTGTTACAGGAACATGCATCCAAATTCATGAAGCAGCTACAAAGAAAATGTTTGAGGAGCTGTAAGCTTTCAGGGCAAAATCCCTTAGCATTTTAATTAGCAACTCTATCACTATAATCAAAATGAGCTAATTTTAGACACAGACCTACTCCCTATGCATACCACCATACCATTATTACTTCCTTTAATAATCAACAGTAGCAGAGCAATCCAGCTGAAAGCATTTACTCATTCCAAGTCCATTTGAGGTGTTGGCCATGATTTTAAGCCGACACTTGTAGTAGGGTACTTCCAGTTGGGTGAAAAAAGCATTTTTGCATCCACACGGTGCGGTTACCACAGATGTAAGATTGCATATAGCTCCACAGACAGGCTCCCTTCAGAGACACCCTTACCTAGGCCTTAAGAAACAGTTACAAGCGCCCTTACTACCACCTTGGAGAACACAGTGGGAGGGTTAAGACAACACCGAGCCCAACTTACCCTTCCACTTACCAAATCAGAAACGGACATTTTTAGGATTTTCTGTAAGGCTAGAAAACCACCGACAAAGACTAGGCACTGGCTAGTATGGCATAGGGACAAATGGGGAATTTGTATAACAGTTTAACACAGTGAAATATGCAAGGGCTTGAGCAAGCATATTCAATGGCACACCTCACTGGTGCTATGGAAAAAAAGCAGTAAAACCTTATGTATGCTTCAAAACAAGAGTTAACACATAGTAGGCAGAAGGGTAATAACCCCACATTAATACTGTTATTTTGCATGACTCATTTCCATACTGGAATGCATTATTCCCACTCTACAGGTTTCTGCAATGAGGAAAAACTTCACATTTTGGCCTAATATTTTCCTGATGCTTTTCTCCTATGACAGATGTCAACACCAGCCATAAAAGCACAAGACAAACCAGTTTCAGCGTCTCAGAGATGACAATGCAGTAACCTCAAGTTTTACACAGGAGTTTGATTTTACAAGAAGCTGCCCAGAATCAAGAAAGCTGACATGTAATACACCTATGCTTAGAAAGGTTCCTTAAATCAGTCATGATCAAAGGGTAACTTGCAGCCTCTAAAGGCCGTTCTCAGGGTAGGACTGCACTGAGCAGTGGAGATGTGATTTATCCATGTGACCAGATGTGGTAAACACTGACACAGTGTAAGGAGCACTGCTAGACAACCAAGAACAGTATGGCGTATGGGATTTTAAACCAGATATTTGACAAAACTATATATTTGATTTTTTCTTTTAAATGCTGAAATAAAACTTTTCAAGACATTACAACTACAGCTAAGAAAGAACAAACAGGCATTTTTCTTTTACGCCTTCCAAAACATAAAGATTTACTGCAGAATCATAGAGGTTGGAAAAGACCTTTAAGATCATCAAGTCCAGTTGTTAACCTAGCACTGCCAAGTCCACCACTAAACCATGTCCCTCAGCATCCCCTCTACTCTTGAAATACCTCCAGGGAGGGTGACTCAACCACTTCCCTGAGCAGCCTGTTCCAGTGCTTGACAACCCTTTCAGCGAAGGTATTTTTCCTAATAACCGATCTAAACCTCCCCTGGCACAACTTGAGGCCATTTCTCCTCATCCTATTGCCTGTTACTTGGGAGAAGAGATTGACCCTCACCTGGCTACAACCTGCTTTCAGGTAGTTGTGGAGAGTGATAAGGTCTCCCCTCAGCCTCCTTTTCTCCAGGCTAAACCACCCCAGCTTCCCTCAGCTGCTCCTCGTAAGACTTGTGCTCTTGTCAACTTAGCACACAAAACATACTACTGATCTTATTACAAAATTCAGTCTTTGGAGATGGCTCTAGCAGTAGAGTACCGTGTGTAACTGATGTGGCTTGGATATGACTTAAAAATACTAACATCCTGGAATCTAGTGTACACTAAATGATGTTTACAGGAGAGTTATAGCACATCTAATTAAAGCCGAGCCTCAAACCTACATTCCCTAGAACATTAATGCCCACTTTTTTTATTCAGATGGGGTAGGCTACACATTTCTTCCAGGAGCACAAAAGGATTTTGCCATGGCCCCAGCAAGCATGTAGCACTGCAGCCTGTGTGTCAGTGAATCCTGGAAGTGCCACCTCTGCTATGCAGGTTTGAAAATCACTGGTTCTGAGAAGGTTAGGGAAAAAATTAGATACTGGGAGTGAACTGTAGTTTTTCAGACAGCAAAGAGTGGGTTACATACACTGCTTTATTTCCTAAGCGCTGCTCTCTTGGAGGAGCTGAGCTGCCCAGTCAGCAGCTCCCACTCCCAGTTCACCTTGAGGTCCTCCTAATCTTTACCACAGCACATGGTAAGGGGGTAGAACTGTGTCTCTATCAGCTAGGCTGGAACATCCTCGTTCTGGACTTTACGGACCCAGTTTTGGGGTTTTAATAGCCTTAAATGGAACAAGATCTCATTTATGAATCGTGGGATAGAACAGAATACAAACAGACTTTGAGTAGAGCTAAATATTTATCTATCCAGACACCATCTTTCAAATCAATAATGTATTTGGTACACTTAGTGATCCATTCATCTCGGGACATCATCGTTACTTCTTGGAAGGCATCTTACGTGCCCTCTAATAGACAAAATGTTGGTGGGGCAGTGAAAGTAGACAGCACAATAAGCTAAATGGTTTACTTCACACTGTTATGAGTCAGTAATAGCCAGGAAAACTCAAGATTTCCTCTATATGTTCTCTACCTTTCCATCAGAAAGCAATCAGCCAGGAATCCTCGTTTTAAACATCAGCTGATAGTAAGTAAAGTGAAGTACAGGCAGCTTGAGCAATGAAGTGGATCTCAGCCAACCTCAACATTTATTATAAATTCAGGTGAAGAGAGACAGGCGCTGCCACAGGTATGGTTCTGTGATGAAGTCAGCCAATATAGTAGACTGCCATCCACGTTCACATACAGCAAACGTACCCATCACTTTTTTCTGGTCAGAGAAAGTTATGTATCAAAATAGAGTTGCCACCAACATTAAGAACTGCATCTGCTCTTATCACCTTCTAAACCAAGACACCTGGACAACCAGCAGTTACACACTCTACAATGTCAAACGTGCCTCAGACGCTGGCAAGAAAAGCCATACAATGTTTGAGCTGTTGGCCGTCCCTGTTAGATGGTGACCCTCAGAACCACGTGCAGCATGAAGATGCAGGAATCAAAACTCTGTCCTCAAGCCAGACCCTTTGTGTCCTGGTGCAGTTGCATCAGAACAGGTTTACAGTGTGACAGCCTATGGTTGGTATCTGCTACTTCCCTCACACTAAGGCGTTACCTTCAAGTGGCACGCTGGTCCTCCTGTAGCGTGACAGGATTTCCCACCCCACTTCTCATTAGCATTGCTCATCCATCTCAATTTATTTCTCCCTTCACAGAGTGCTAACACTCTGGCCATCCCAAGAGCATCATATTCTCATATATGATATTCTTTCCCCCTCCTACAGAAGTCAGGCTTACTTATTTATCAGTTAAAGAGATGCCAGCAATAAAGGGCTACCAGTCCCTGGAACACATCCACAGCTGCCTGAAGGAGCCACGGGGAGCAGGCTAACAGCCTGGCACCAATCCACTTCTTTCCCCTCTAAAGCTGAACTTATTTTTTTGTTTTGGTTTGGTTTTCTCTCCACTGGCAAACCTGTTCTTTTATACGCCAAGAGAAAGTTACATTTCAATTGCCTTTTTGGATCCTTCTCCAGCTCTGCTTTTGTTCTTTCCCAAATGAGTAACTGTCCATCCTTTGTCTCTTTTCTTCTCTGCTTAAGCAGGAACAAGGGTTGAAGATGTGGTTGTAGTATCAGACCACTGCAATGAACCTGAGACAGAAATAATAAGTTTAATTCATTTGCTCTCATCACTTCCCCATTATTTCAGCTTTAAGAAAAGCAAGCCCTGAAGGAATATGCCAGCCACATCTTTACTTGAAGTGCCTGATACAAAGAAGCTTCCCTGAAGACACAGCTCCTTCATAATTATTTGTTGTGTATGCATCCAACCAGTCTCTCCTTACGTACACCACACATCCCCTGCAATTCAGGCACCAGTCCCACTCCACATATGTTTTATGTTACCTGTTTTCAGGACAACCCCTCCTTTTAAAGTGACAGCAGAACAGAAAGTCCCACCAACTCCCCCCATCTAAGCCTATTTTAAAAAACAAGCCTAACTGAAACATCAAGTTCAACCACAGTGTACCCTAAATACCTTCAGTACAACTTAACTATGTGGTAGGTTCAAGTGGCAGAAAAATACCATCACTATCTGATCTGTGCTGTTCTCTCCTCCCACGTATTCAGCTATAAAGAATCCTGACAGCAAAGATGAATTAAAAAAAAAATCTTGAGTACTAAACTGACCTTTGAGCTGCCTTCAGCACTTGCACCATTTAGAATCGGACTCCAATAAAAAAAGCAAATACATGCATGTAAGTGTCTGCACATATTCCAGTACCATTAGCCAATAGATATATTCTTCACACTTATCCATTCAATACCAGAGGATGAACATGAACCAGGTCAGCTCCAGAGATTATCTGCTGATCACAAGTAGTTTAAGGTCAATTTTCAAAGCGAGCTAAAGATATCATGTGCCTAGGTACCGACAGAAGTTCTCAATGTGGTAAACTGAAATAACTCAAAATATTTACAATGCCACCATCACTCAGATGTCAACACTTAGGACATGTTTGGGTCACATCACCAGCCCCAAGTTATTTAACGTTATGCTATTAAAAGACTGATCTACATTGCCATTTGCATTTCTCACCAACTTAGTAAGGTATATCATTACTTCTGCTCCCCCAAGGAAATAAAGTCAGTGTAAAAGCAACCATCATAAGCAGCAATGCTCTCTAAAAGTTTACCCCTACAAATATAAACAAGTTGCTGCATGATCTTTAGCAAGGGGGGTTGTGCCCATGTTAAAAATTACTGGCATGGAGTTTTTTTGAATAAAGTCTATATAAAGTTTGATTTTCAAGACATACCGTTTCAGCAATATTCTTGAGCCAAATGCCGATATATCTTACTTCAAGTTGTTTCAAACACCATATTCCATCCAACACCATCTTTATCTGTTGGGTATATGAGTTTAAGTGCTATTCTTTAAAAGCCAACTTCATAACAGTTTGTGGGAATTAATTTGCATTTGCACATTTTAGTAATTTAAGACAAAGTCCTCTGCTGGGCTTTAACTCATATCACATAAAAAGCATTTAGAGAAAAGAAAATTCAATAGTATTGCTGAGTTTTGATACAAGAACAAACCAATCAACACCAATGCACATAATATTAAAAAAAAAATTAGATTCCTCTTTGCTCCATGATGGGGAAAAGTTCAATGATATAGGGATGAAAAAAATCCCCCAAACCCCAGCTTGAACCTCACCTCAGCTGCTCAGAAGCTCTCTGCTGTCCAAGTGCTCATCAGACCTGCCAAGAGATGCTAACATTCCACAGGGTACCAATTTTCATAGGTCTTACAGAGAACAGAGTTTTACTGCTGTTTCTTAAGTGTTCCTTACTTTCCTGAGCTGACACTGAATGTTCTCTATTTTGAGCTTTTAAGTGCCTTTTTTTTAAAGCAGTATTGAAGCTAGCCACTAGAACAGATGTTAATGGGTGACACCATGTAACTGTAATTTCTTAACATACTTGCCTACAACAGCATACACTTACTGGCCAAACCCCACAGCCAAATGGTCACATGCAAGTGAGGGAACTGTTTTGAAATAAACCTATTGTGAGACAAGGTTCATGAAAAATAATGCACAGAAAAACAGCGCATGTCAACACCACTTTTTTTAGCAAGTTAACTCACCACCCTGAACACAGAATCATAGAATGGTTTAGGTTGGAAGGGACCTTAAAGATCATCTAGTTCCAACCCCTGCCGTGGGCAAGGACACCTCCTACTACACCAGATTGCTCAAAGTCCCATCCAGCCTGGCCTTGAACACTTCCAGCTCCACAACCTCCCTGGACAACCCGTTCCAGTGCCTCACTACCCTCATGGTTAAAAATTTTCTTCCTGATACTTACTCTAAATCTCCCCTCTTCCCATTTAAACCATTCCCCATCATCCTATCACTACATGCCCTTGCAAAAAGTCCCTCTCCAGATTTCCTGTAGGCCCCCTTCAGATACTGGAAGGCTGCTATAAGGTCTCCACGGAGCCTTCTCTTCTCCAGGCTGAACAAGCCCAACTCTCTCAGCCTGCCTTCATAGCAGAGATGCTCTAACCCTCTGATCATCTTCATGGCCCACGAAGACATGCACAATATGGATTCAACATCACAATCCCGTCTAGAAGAATGAGTAGCTCACATCCAAAAGGCACACTATGCATAGTGTGTGACACCGCATAAACTCAGCCACTGCAAAATACTTGAAAAAATTCTTCAGTCTCAAGTATTTCTGAAGGTCCATCCAGCTCCAATATGAGAAAACCACGTACAACAGCATACAAGGAAATGGTTTCCCCTCTAACTCCAGTCAAAGAGTAAAGCTAAGCAGTTGGTGAGACAGTTCAGACCAATATAGTCACTTAATATAACTGTTAAGTGCAAGTTTAAACACATTAAATGTTCCAAAGTGTTTGACAGCACAGATGATCAGTGTAGGCTCAGACCTTTCAATAAGGCTTGTACTCACAAATGACTGCCTGTTTTAATCGTCTAGTAAATTGGTATTAAGACTTCTCGACTATTTCAAGTATAATCAGTCATTCCAAAGTCCACACTATGACTCACTGCAACCTAGGTGTGTTTTAACATTCAGCAGTTGTTTTCGTGACAGGAAAGGGAGAGTCCCCTGCTGCAACAGTAAGATCACTTTACTTTCAAAACTGTAATTCAGCAGAAGTAAGCTCTTCATCCTTCTGGATTCAAGCTCTATGCATCAACTCCTTTTGGGAAAACATTAAATAGTTTTCATACAGACCTCCTAGGACCATTAGTATTTCAGTTTATATATTGAGGAAAAGACACGTAGGCATTTCCAGTAATGGCATGGCCTTAAGATGATCTGACAAAGCACCATTGAAAGCGGAGACAAACGTACCTGGCATGGAAATGGAGATGGTGACCTAATTCGTCTTTTCCATTTGTTTCTGAGTCTTTGTCTACATAGTTTTAAAAAACTGGCAGTCAATACTTAGAATCAGCCCTGAATGAAGTATCTGGAATCCTATTTAACAGATGCATTGGAAGAACGAGCTGCAGCCTGTCTGCCCACACTATTCCCACCTGTGGTTGAGATTAATTTCATCTAGAATTTACATTCACTGCTACCTTTCTCCTAAAACAAGAAGTTAGAAAGTTCTGTGGTCCCCAAAGGCCTATGTAAGCCAGGAACTAGAAGCGTGTGGAAATGCAAGTTCTCCTCTGTATAGATTTTCATCAGACAAAACCAACAATCTGGTGAAAGTCAAAGAATTTTCAAGTTTTTATGGAAGAGTCTAAAGTTTTCTGGTTCCCCCAGCCAAATGTAGAAATGAGTCTTCAAAAAGCTGTCATTCCTCCTTTGAATAATTACAAATTTTTGCTGAAGAAATGGCTACACAAGGCAGCCAGAATTCTTGGTATCAGACAGATTTATCTCCAAATTATTCTAACATTCTTTGATGATTGCATTTTCCATATTTCTAATTCCTCAAAATACTTCAAGTGTTACTTTCTCCTCAGTAAACATGTATCACTGAAAAAATTCTTCCCTTCAGGATCCTGACTACCTAAAAGTTTATTCCAACATCCTCCATTTGTGATTTTCCACAATACAATAGAATCAAACACAAAAGCCTAAATTTGCATTTAAAAATATTTCTACGCTCTGCAGCTACAGAAGCCCTGAAGGTATGACTAAATGATTGTCTGAGATATATCTAGACCAACAGTAGTCAAAATGAACAACAGCATGCAGGAGTTACATGGGTATGTTGCCCTTCTGCACATAACTGATTTTTAAAGTCAGAGTTTCATGCTAATAAATGAACTCTGCAGAGCCTAAAAGTTCAGTTGCTTCAGTTCTGCTTTCTGTTTGGCAGCCTTAGATCGGAAGTTTGTGATCACTGAAATCCAGGAAGATAATAAAACAGATGTGTTTTCTTCCCATTGCTTAGTACAGCTGGAAGTGCCTTTTGCATTGTGCAACTTCACCTTGAAGAAAACTCAGCAATGTATTATTTCGTTCAGGGTATTAGGGGTGTGCCAGTAATTTGTTATTGCTCATATGAGACACCCTACAACAATGAAGTCTAACCTTTAAGTCACAAAAACTAGAAGCCAACATTTCAGATAACCTTGTTATAAGAATTTCTCATAGTGAGTGAACCTTGACTTTCCTGCTAAGGCCCTGCCTATCTACTTCCATTTATAACAATTTCTGCTGACAAGAATTTTGCAAAATGTATTCAGCTTCAGAGCAGAACTTCCCAAAGAAGCTTTATCCAGGAACTACGAGGCTGTCAGTCTGACAAGAGTGTATGGAGTGTATTTAGAAAATGTGTTATCAGAGCAAATGGAACGTTCACTCTCTCTAGAGCCAAACATCACCCCTATATCTAGCTCCTTCGGTGGATGGATCGGATAAATTAAAGGACAGAATAAAGAGTGCTAAAGCAAGGAATGAATAAACCTCTATCAATGTCAGAAACTGGTAAATCAAATACTTGATTCTTTTAACAAATTACGAGAAAAACACAAGCAAAATCACAACTAATTCAGGACTTTGCAGTTCATAGGTCTTTACATCTGATATGTTTTAGCGAGTGCACAGAACCACAGGATGTGAAACTCAGCACTTAGACATAGGAGGCAGTAAAAATAATTTAAGTGCCCAGTTCACATGAACTGTTACTCAGATGTACAGAGTGAATTAGAAAATTACCAGCTTACAGATCAGCTGTATGCTCAGCTGGAACATTCTGATATTGGCGCCAGCATCCTGGGAAGCAGAAAGGATGATAACAAACCTGTAAATATGAGGCCAATGAACTTGGTAGAGTTTTATGGAGTAAGTGCCACAAACGCAGTGTTCAAGAACAGTCTTACTTACCTTACCTAGTTATAGTTAGTCTGTCATAAAACTAGCTTCAAGTTTCTGGTTAAGTACAAAAGTACTTAAACACAAACAGCAAGCAACATCCTGGGGCACCAGGCCCATCATTCTCAAAGACCAAGAGCATAAAACTGAAAAAGGGACACGATCTACACAAATAAGAAAACACTGATTGACCAAACACACACCTTTCACTTAAACTTACAAAGAAAGTGTGTTCTTGTGCTTTTACCAGCCCTCCCCACCCATTCTTCTCACTACCTTCCATTGAAAGTCAGGTATCCACCATTACTGAAAGCTTCTGTGCCCATACAGAAACTGGTACAATCTACTGCTCTAATAATGTGCTAAACAACCCCAATTTGTGCCATCATAAAAAAATCAACTGCTTACAACCTTCAAGTTCAAGTGTGTTCTTTCCTCATCAAGTTCTATCTCTCTGATAAATAGGTGATAGGCACCTATCCTATTAGTGTCCAACATAGTAGAAATCCCTGCAAGACAACTGTCTGGTACGCAAGCATAACAGTGACTTAAAAATCTGCTAAAAGCTTCACTCCCTTAGCAGAAAAATTGAATTTGTGTCTCTGTTGTCCCGTTCTACCCAGCGAGCACAACCTACCTTCTGAGGGCTACCTAACCAGTAGCTGACCTCTAAGAAATTTAGTAATTCAAGATCACAGAACGGTTAGAGTTGGAAGGGACCTTAAAGATCATCTAGTTCCAATCCCCATGCCATGGGTAGGGACACCTTCCATTAGACCAGGCTGCTCAATGCCTGATCCAACCTGGCCTTGAACACTTCCAGGGATGGGGCAGCCACAACTTCCCTAGGCAATCTCTTCCAGTGTCTCACCACCCTCACAGTAAAGAATTCCTTCCTAATATTTAATCTAAGTCTACCCTCTTTCAGCTTAAAACCATTACCCCTTGTACTATGACTACACTCCTGATAAAGACTCCCTCTCCATCCTTCCTGTAGGCCCCCTTTAGGTCCTGGAAGGCTGCTATAAGGTCTCCACGGAGCCTTCTCTTCTCCAGGGAGAACCCCACCAGCTCTCTCAGCCTGCCTTCATAGAGAGGTGCTCCAGCCCTCTGATCATCTTCATGGCCCTCCTGTACAAGTAGTACAAGTGGACTGATGCATAGTGTAGACAAAGCTTTAATTGCCTTGACTACAACCAGCGTAGTTAATCTATAGCTTAACCTCATTAAAAAATGGTTTTGACACTGGCAGTGGATGAGGCTTTGGCTGCCGCATTCTCAACAGCTGGTCACCAGTGTCGGTACTACAATTTCCTACTTTCAGTTACTCCACATCCTGCTTCTCACAGGATGTTAACATTCAAGACAAGCCTTTCAGAGCTCTTAGGAGCTGTTACTTTGCAGAAGTGGAATTCTTCAGTGGTCATTTCTTAAACTTTTAAGAACAGACAAGCCACTGATCTTCAGGTTTTTCTACTTTCAACAGATATAACTTAACGCTACTCGGCTTTACCTCAGGATGGACATCCATGCAAATCGAACCAGTGATCTAAGCTCACCCCAGTAGCTTCTGAAAAAGGAAATGACACTCCACATACAAATAACATAATGGCACAAGTTTTCAGAACCTCAGACGAGGTACGTCACTGCCATTCACCTTGTACCCTCGACTAGCTGGCTTGCATGTTTTAGAATTTCAACATCCAGTTGCAGGGAGAGGGGGCAGCAAGCAATGACTGCATGGGATGGAGGCCTTGGCTACCATCAGAATTCCTTCAACGATTTTTAGTTGGGCTTTAACACTTTTCAGTCGCTTCAAGAACCTCAGCGCATTCTAGGCTTTGTTTCTGCAAGTGTCAGTCCTTTATTAGAAATTCAGTTTTCCTTGCACAAAAGTGTAATAGTCCAGCAGCAGATTCTAACGAAGGGCAAAAACTGACATAAGAGAAGGTACAACTATGACCAAGTCAAGTTCAAATCATGAATTTAAGTTGCAAGTATATTGAACTAGAACAATCATGCATTAAGTTCCACAATTCTTACAACAAATGTGTTGTTTGCTAGAAGTTGTGCCAAGAACACAAAAGAGAGTCAACTCTGTCCGCACATATTAGCTTTCATCAAGAGATGACTGTTATTCCAAATTAAAACATTCACTCCACAATTTTGGGTTTGCCAAGTAACATTCCCAATCTAAGGTTCTGGCTTGGAGTCATGAAGGAGCTAGTCCTTTTAGTCAGTTACTTAAAAAGGGTGAGTCAATAGCATTTGCTTTAATTTACAAAAGGCAAAAAAGGAATACTCGAAACACTGTTCCAACCACTATCAGGACAGCTAATTCAAGTCCAAAAGTAGTATTAACTTAAGTGATTAGCATGCCTGACCTTCAGAATAAAACTGCATCCTACATAGTTCCCAGTGTCAAAAGACTGTAATATCTTTTTACTCAGATGCCAGCTTTTCACCTCTACAACACTAAGTATTTCTGTCTAAACCCTGTCAGTTCACTGAAAATAGGAAAAGAGAGAAAAAGGATTCACAAGACATGAAACTCTAGTAAATTGTTCATATAGCAGCATCAAGCTGACCCTTAATGAACCTGTCAGACTTCTGCATGTATAATAAAAATAAAAATTCCACTTTTCTGTAGGCCAAAGGTAACAGTAGAGAAAAAAGCAGGGTTATGGTCAAAGCTTATTCATCATCTGACATCAGACATTTTAGCTGACATGAGGAACCTATTTGCTGCTGCGAGAAAAGACTAATTTAATTTTCAATGAAGCTCTGAACTTGTGTTGAAAAAAAGCTGTCTTGAACATTACCTTCTAGTACAGGGATTATTGTTTTGTTTATTTTTAAGTTACTAACTTTAGAACTAGATCTACAAAATGGGTAAAAATCAGAAGTGGACATAAATTTTTTACTCTTGTTTTTATTAGCATCTTTTGTTTCATAATTACACAAAGCAGAAATAGTAACAACGTTGCAACCTTGGGGAGGGAAGGAAGGAAAGGGGAGCTGGCAAGAGCAACACACTAATACAAGCTTTCAGCAATTAACACCGCAGTCTCACAGAAGATCAAACATTTACAAGCATCCTCTGAAACTGAGTAAAAACTGAAATAAGCTACACCTTACAGCTCAAGCCTATTTCATCCCAGGCACTGCTGCAGGGTACAGAAAAGTGTCAACAGCACAAGTAATGTTACCGTTTTAAAAGTTCACGATGCCCTTGCTCATTTCTAGAAAAAAAATGGCCAACATAGGCCTGACACAGTGCAATGTGAAACTGTTTACAGAGGACATCATAAAAATAGATGTTTGGAAACAACTGAAAAGCCTTATATATACATGTAACTTTTCTATGGAAAAAACTGCATATTAAAATAAACTTTTTGAGGTTCAGCTAGAGATAGGAGGGAGTAAGTAACTACCAAGATACAGTTTTTTCCGAGTTTTAATGATTTTAGCCATTGCACCTTCATCAAGTTTTAAACTGTGGGCAAGTAGTCATCAAATCTCATCTCTATTGCTCTACAAAGAGTTCCAACATCAGGACCTACAAACTAAACATATGCAGAGTGCTACCAAATACACATGAAAAAACCTCCAGTTGCAGGTGGAGACTGAACTCCTTTCAGGCAAGGGTTGATGTTCTTCCTTCTTTTACGCTATTTCCTTCTAAAGAACGAAAGAGCTTGAATGCAATATGGGTTATCACTATGCAAGGGGACTGAGGCCCTCAGCAAACCCAGCAGTTTGATCTCTTCCCCAGAAGAGTTGCAATTCAGAAGTTACCCTTTTTGAAACCCTGAAGTCACGAAACAGCAGGGTGTCCACACAATAAAGCACTAGTCTCATATCATACATTCCACCTTCAAAGTTTCACACGTTATTTCACTATGTGAAAATTGCTGCTGCACCCATCTTTTCTACATTATCTGGTATCTCTGCCTTGAAATCACTCACAGAACGTAAAGAAACATGAACTTTGTGCTCACAGAGTACATGAAACAATACAGTTCAACTTTATCTTGGAAAAAAATAAACTTGCCAACCTGTTCCTTTATTCAGGGACAAGAGAGTTTCAAGAACAGTTTCAACTATGATTCATAAGGGATGATTCAACATTAATTCTCTAATTACCAAAGAATTAGTCAATCAATACAGGGACTTCAATAAAACCTGCTAGTATACCTTTCAAATTAAACATTCATGCAAGTTGTTTGAAAAAGTCATACCATTTCTTCATTAAAGAGCCACCCTCACCTGAGAGACCAGTCATAAAAGTAACAGTTAAAAAGAGTTCAGATCACATCTACTCCTACTTGTGAGATAGGCAGTTAAAGCAATGTCTTCACTGCTTGCATGAGATGGAGCATCTTAGTGTGAACACTGATGGTCGCTATAAACTAATTAGTAAAAGTTTTATTTCAATTTATATATATCTCTATATAGCTACCTCAACATAATTTTGGATGTCTGTATTCCAGTGGTGATGAAATTTAAGTTCTTTATCAAACCATGCCCTAAACCAACGCTTTACGTAATTGGCTTGAGGCACTCTTTACAGGGCGGGGGGGAAAAAAAAAGTAATTGCAGACTCAGTGTTGTTGCCTTTCTAATAAAAAATTAGCAGTATTCTGTAATGTTAGCACAAGAATGTCTCAAGGAAGGTGTCTACAACTTCAGATATACTTCATTTTGAAAAGCTGTACCATACCAGTAATAAAACTTAAAAAAAGCCTTTTGAAAAAACTATTAGTAGGATGACTAACAGCAGTCACACTCCACCCAAGACATCCACCCTTGCTAAATCCAAATACTCCAGATGACAAGCAACCTTTCCATAGTACTTGCCAGTAGTTGTTTCAGTTTAGCTGCCTTCCTAGAATTAAAAAAAGAATCAACTTAAGAGATCTAAAAAAGCTACAAGCACTTACTATAGTATTAGTAAAGAAGAAATTATCATTCAAAGGAGTCAAAACCACTTTGTGGCTCAGCTTTAGGAAACCCGTCCTTTGTAGCGCCTGCACATTGTGAGTTCCAACCTCTCGGATGCTGACTCACGGATCATAGGAGTGGTAGATGGAGGAGGAAAGGGGGAGAAGCAGAACAGAACGTAACTGCACATGGTCCTCAAAGGAAGAGCAGAAATTGGAAGGCTTGCAGTAGATAGCTGACATCTCCCCTTACCAAAGGAAGGCACACCTTTGCCAGCAGAGCAGAACAGGAAAAGTATGCACAGCTGTAGGTTTCGGTCTTCACTACTTCCTGCTGCTTTGCAGACGAGAAAGGAAGGAGAGAGTTGCCAACCAGGACATCGCTGAGAACACAGAAAGACTAGAATGCAGGGAAAAATCCGGCTAGCACAGGAAGAGCTTGCTTTCCCTGCATACAAGGTGTGTATTAGCACAGCTACCGGACTACCTGCTGCCCACCATTTGATGCGACTGGAATAATTTCAGTATAGACACTGTGTGAAATGGCTCGCTACCTTTATCAGACATTCAATCTCCCCCTGGAAGCACAAGCTCCTTGTTCAGATGGCACAGCAAGCGGTATGAGATTTTATGCATAACCTTCTCTTGGGAACTAGATTTGGTAGAAGGACAGAGGGATATTAGAAAGTCTGAAGAGCAAGCTTTACCTTGAGGCCCCAAAAAGTTAGTTCTGAAGTGGGGCACTGAGGGAGGAAATCGATAGGAGTGACAACAGCACAAATGCTGCCACTCCCTCACAGGTTCTAGTGAAATTCTTGTCACAAGAAACAAATCAGTGCCCTTCAGAAGTCATATCATTTTCACAAAGGTGAAAATTTTACAACCTATCTACGCCTGTAACTGAAGAAACAGCTTCTTTGGAAGACACAGACTCTTAAATGTATTAAGGAATTAACAGATTCATTAAGCTAATAAATTTCCAAATTATTTTCAAGCAAAGGTAACTTAATTTGACTGATTAAGGAAAAAAAACCCGCAAAACATAGGTGGCAGCATGCATGGAAGCACCTAGGTATTTTCAGCACAATCCAAAGAAGTATTCCCCCTTGTACGTGAGCCAGAACACTTAATCAAGAAGCAAATTCAGTTACTTCCAAACCAGTCAGCTCTGATTTCAGGTCTCCTAAACCAATCTAGCATAGATTTACCTCAAAAACTGTTTATTTCCTATAGATTTGCTTCTTCCTGGTCTCGTGTTCGCAATACTAAATGCCAAAAAACCCCAAAAACCTAGAAGCAAATAAATCTCTCAAGATTATCTGCCACACAATGCATTACACACATGCAGCTTCCTGCAACCACAACTCCCTGGTCACAGAGAACAGGGTGCAGCAGCCTCCACACTGCTGACAAGCGTCTCTTCAGCTCCCACTACAGTGCAGTAGTTTCACTATCGATGGCATCTGGAATTCTGCTGCTTGTACAGAAATGTATCCCTGGGCTTTGATGCACACTCAGGATGTCTTCAAACCTTAGTTTTACATTATTGCAGAATTACTGCAAATTCACCTTAAAGATTCCCCTGAGAATTGTATCTGACAAAGCCAATTTCTATACAGCTTTATTTCATATCTTCAATATACATGTCTTACTTCATAAAATCATATTTTCTATTAAAAAAATAAAAAATCCTCAAAATAGCTCTTAAAAAGACCCCTTGAGAGTATTTTTCTTCACGAGAAATAAACGAAATGCATACCCAGCTACTTTAAATGCTTTTAACAGGCTATTAGCTTTGATCTGAAGAAATACAGGGGTTTTTTCATTTTCTTTTCAGCTTATCTTATGAATAGATAAGTGTAGTAACCACAGAACAAACAGGCACGAGGTTAAATTCCCTGCATCTCTGCAATTACCTAGTGCAACACTGCACATGGATCACTCTATCCAAAACCAAACTTCAAATACACTTAAAATTGAGTGTATCTCAAATGCCTCTGTGCATATGGGGCCCACAGCAGAGTGCAGATGACCTTCCTCCTCACAGCAACCCACATAACGGTTGCAGAAGTTACTGCACTGACTTCCCCTGCCCCAGCATAGTACTTCAGATGATATTCCCCAGCCAAGTTCCCAGTCTTATTCCCTAGCACAGCTGCATACATGAATATTGTACTTCTTTCTCTTAAAAAAAAAAAAAAAGAAGAAAAGAAAAGAAAATCCCCACTCACCAGCACAGTGGTGCAGATGGACCTGAGCTCAGACTCCACCTTCTCCCGATAGTCCTTGATAAGCTGCATCTTCTTGTCGCTGGTGTCCGTCTTCTGCTCAATGCTAGAGATGACCCTCCAGGCAGAGCGCCGCCCCCCCACTACGTTCTTGTAGGCCACTGAGAGCAGGTTGCGCTCCTCGTTGGACAGCTCGGCACCTTGCTCAGTTACTGCCTTCATGCAGGTGGCCATATCATCGTAGCGCTCAGCTTGTTCAGCCAGCTTGGCCTTCTGGATCAACTCGGTCTTATCCATGATGGCTGGCAGCGGGGCAGGAGCAGTGTAGTAGCAAAAGCGGGAGAAGCTGCGGACGTCACGCTACCAACACGAGAACGCACCCCAAAACCTGCCAGAAAAAAGACGGTAACCATGACACTAGGATAAAATGCTACAGAACACGATCTTACACCACCCCTCGCAACCCACAAAAAAACCCAAGGATCACGCTGAGCCCTCCCCATCTCCCATTCCCCATCTCCAGCATCTTCTTGTGGAGAGATGGACTACAGCATCCTGCTCTTCCATGCAGGGATGCGGGGTGAGACACACCTCTCAAGGGTCCACCCCTAGGGAAACCACGACCTAGAAACCCAACTGGAAAAGGCATGCTCAGTGCCAGCCAAGGGACGGCAGCCTGAAGACCAAGCGCTGGAAATAGCAATTTAATTTTTTTTTTCTTTTTTTTTTTTTTTTAACGCATCAGAATGGACTTTCTGTCCTCACACTGCTTCCCTTCCTTATCTGAACACATTAAGACGGGGACCTGCAGAAGGACACCTAGTGACCGGCCAGCCCGAGGGGTTCTTGCCCAAAGCCCTTCCCACCAAGCCCTGCAGGTGAGAGCTGAAGATGCCCAAGCCGGGATAAGCGGGGAAAAGGGAGTAATAAAGGAGCGCGGCGAGGCCGCCCCAGATGAGGCAAGGAAGGGGTTAAAACCCAACGGGCTTCGCCTCATGGCGGCGNGGCTCCGGCCCCGGGATGGCGGCCCCGCACTGCCGGTGGGGGAGCGCGGTGGGACGGCGGTGGGTGGGGTCTCGGGCCCGGCGTCCCCAGGGACGGCGGAGGGAGGGGGGGAACGGGACGGCGGCGGAGCCGGAGGGCGGGCGAGCGGCGCTGCCCCCGCGGCGGCAAGGGCGGAAAGAGGAAGCCGGCGGCCCCGCCGGGTGCGAAATGGCGGCCCCTCGGCTGGCTGCGCCTCCCGCTCCCCGGGGCCGCCGAGCGCTCCACGCCGTGATCACAAAATGGAGGACGCGGCGGCAGGCAGGCGGCGGCGGAGAAGGAAGGGGCGGGGGGGAGCCCGCGCCCGCTGGCGGGCCGCGGCACGGCGCTCACCTGAGTCCGCTGCGCTAGGCCGGGCCGCGGGCGCCACCCGATCGGCTGCCTGGCTCGGGGCTGTGGCGGAGAGAAAGAACCGCTCCCGTCTCCGGCGAGAGCCAGCGCTAAAGGGCGTTGGCACAGGCAAGCCTACCCGCTGCTCAGCCCGCGCCCACGCGGCCAATGGCAGCCCGGCTTGCCAGCCCGGCTCCGCCCCTCGGCGCCCCGACGGCCAATCCCAGCAGAGCGCGCCGCCGCGGGGGCGAGCGCAGGCAGGGCACGAGCTCGGTTGGCCCGTGGGCTGCGGCTGGGGCCACGGGGTTTCCTCCAATTAGATCCAGGGTGAGATGACGTCACTGTCGCCATGGCGATGCTGCCGCCCTCGGCCCGCCTCTCCCCTCTGCCGCCGGCGGGCGGGAGCTCCCCGAGCGGAGCAGGGCGGCGAACCCGGCCCGGCCCGGCCGCCCCTGAGGTGGCCCGGGCGGGGCGGGAGGAGCGGATACGGCCGGCGGCGGCCGTTGGGCTGTCCCGGAGCGGCTGCGCCGGGGCGAAGTCCGCCTTGCCGCCGCGGGCGAGGAGAGGGGCCCGGCGCGGCCTGCCGCCGCCCGCCGCCCCTCCCTGCCTGTGCCCCGGCCCGGGGTGGGGGCGGCAGGAATTCCGCAGGGACGCGGCGCCTGGCACGGCTCGCCTTCCCAACGGCCCGCTCTCAAAGGCCATTTTCAAGTGAGGGCGGCCGCGCTCTGCCCCCGGGAGCGGGGTGCCGGGAAGGTGTTCCTGAAGAGTTCGTGTTCCTGAGGCCCTGCGCAGGGGGAGGCGAGCGTTTCACATGAGTAACAATCCATACATTTTTTTTCCCCTTCCTGATTTCAAATTCTCAGAGACTGGAATTTTAGGTCCATGCTATGGCGTATGAATAATAAAATGTTGTCCATCCATGAGTGGTAAACACGAGGCGCCTATTGCCGTATGTATGTTGAAAACGCCGGCTGAGTGGATGCGTGATTTTGCCTGTACTCGCGCAGCCTGCATCCCAGAGGATGTGGTAAGGACACCGTGGGTTTGTGCCGTTTGTCCCGGCATTCAGCATACAAAATCCACAGCTTGGATCAAATGCAGTCTGCTCTGTCAGGGCCAGTTCGGGTTCACCTGTGTCTCCGTGCAGTACCGAGTCCCTGCACGGAGTGATGAGATTTCTCACCTTTAGTTTCAGCATCACCAAATATAGTCATGCTGAGGAACTTCGGCATCCAGATGGGATGATGAATTCTCTGAATCAACCCCAGGATGTTATTGTCTCAACTCGTAAAGCTCTTCATCTGTGTTTGGGCTGGGACTGGGATTATGTACGTGGAAATTTGATCTATGCTATGAACAAGCCACTCTCTTTGTCATTTGAGTTTGGGAAGCATTTATTCCGTTATAAAAAAGGACGTATCAATAATACCTTTTTCAAAGTTAATGAAACTGTTTCAGAAAGTGTTATGGAAATGTACTACTCCAGAAACTACTGTCCTGGCAACTAGCTACCATTTTAGGTTGCCTTTTTATTCTCCCTTGTCAGTAGGATATGCTCTCATTTTCACCGAAGTCCCTGATGAGTATCTTCATTTACACATGAAGTAAAGACCAAAATCGACCAATTTTGCAACAAAAACTTTTTTGATTAATATCTTGTCTCCCTGAGAGATAAAGCTAACCATTCCACCTATACGGCGCGGGTGAGTGGGTTTTATTTGAGGAAGGACAGCTGACCTAATCAAAACTACCCCCTTCACTGATGCTCCTTAAAAATGGGGAATATATTAGAATTAGCCTCATAGAGTTTAGTTCACGTCTCCCTCCCACCTACTGAGAGGTTGTGGTAGGAAATGCAGAACCATCTTAAAAGCTGGTCAGTGCTGGGCATAGCAAGTCTGTGCGCACAGAGCGGTGAGATGGATCCAGACTTAACTGCACGCGTGATGTCGAGTCTGGTACGTATGTGCAGAGCAGCTGCGTGGCCTCTGTGCTGCTGCAGACCTACGGTGTGCTGCGGCTGACTGCTTTTCACGCTTGGGTCCTGTGGGCTTATGTGTCTTAAGACTGTGCTGTGATACGGTTTTTCATCGCATAGTCATAAGCTCGTTTCCCCAGAGGAACCCTGTCGCTAAGTAGGAATGATGTTCTTTGGAGAGCTTTTATGAGAAGAGGCTGAAAGAATTTGTTGCGTTTAGTTTAGCAAAATAAAGGTTAAGAGGAGATTTGATGTTGTATTGAAAGGACAGCAAGCAACATGGAGGTAGAATTGTTATTTAAATGGAAGACAAATATGCGTCAAATGGACATTAATGAATTTAGGCTGTGAATTAGAAGATTTGGGGTTTTCAGAGCAATGAGGATGTAGAGCAACTTCCCTGTGCTGAGGCAGGAAGCCCATCCACTTTGAAAGTGGATCTGATCAATTTAAACAAGTGCTTATGTGATGTAGTTGCCTGAGATAGCAGGAGACTAAAGTCCAGAAGCTTTCCAATTCTGTGATTCTATTTAATATCTCTTTTATTGCTCATTCTGTGTATACTTCAATGTAGTTTGCTGCACAGCATTATCCTTCATTGAATAAAAAAAAAATTAATTTCCTTTAGAGCATTTCAGAAGTGCTGTCATCCTACCAACCGTTAATGACTTTACCCTTGTCACACCGTTGTGAAATGGTTGGCATTATCTTGTCTTATGTCCAGGAAATGGAAAACACCAACACTTCTGGATACCTATGTGGAGAAATATAAGCCCATAATTTCCAGAGTGGTGAATACTAAATCAAAGACTTTCATTTCCAGGGTGGCAAATGCTTTGTGCTGCTCGGCATGTACTGAAGGTCCACCTCCCACTGACTTCAAATGCACCTACTCATATTTAGCATCTTAGCAGCTCACACCACAAATTACTCAATTGGGATGTGGGAGAAAAATGAGGATTATATATAATGCAAATTCCTTAGACTTACATGTGAACTTTACAACAGAGTTAGAATCCAGTTTTCTAGAGGCTGAATTATTTGCCATAGCTATAAGATTCTCCTTTCTTTTTCCCAGCAGAACCAGCCCCCTCCATCACATGCTTTTTCATCTCTATAGCAAATGAGGTAGAGATGGCACAGATAGCAGCTGCCTTCCCTACACTCTGTACAACGGGTACACGGCAGGTGAAGGTAGAAAAATTTACTCATTTTGTGTCCTACCTTGAGTGGGATGGAGATTCCTTACTAGTCTCATGTCTGTTTGCTTGATGGTGAGAGAATGTATTTCGTGTTTATAAAGGCACTGTGTTCTGGTGGTTAAAGACTTTCCTCTTTTGCTTCCGTGCTACTTCCTGTCATCTTCTTTGTCTTATTATCTGTCCCGAATTTACATTGCTATCCCATCTCCTCCCCTTCTCATTCCTGCCTTCTGGTCAGCTCCTGCCCATATGCTCCCTGTTTTGTTCTCCTTGTTGTCTTTCTTTCTATAGTTGTACATTCTGCCCTTCTTTTCTTCTTCCAACTTCTAGTAAAACTTCTGGGCAGAGAAGAGGACTTGCTTAGCAGGACTGGATGTTTAGCAGTCTTATGTGAGAACTGGAGTCAGAAGAAAACTCTGTTAACAAATTTTAAGATGTCAGCTGAGCATACTAAACTTGAGTTCTCTCATTAGGTTTTCTGTGTTTACATAGTTTTCCAGGAAATCAGCAAAAGACTTAACTTCCAACTGGCCAACTTCTTGATGTGTCTAAAGGAGCCACTCTGGTGGCTGTACGTGTTGGAGTTCTTCACTAAAAAATTACATTAAAAATAAAAAGTTACCTACGTAAGAGGCTAAAGCATCATCAGTGTCCAGTAAGTAAGAAATAAATGCAAGCTAGCAGGATCAACCTCTTTAAATATTTTTTCACCTGATTTGGTATTGTATCTGCATTTCGCCATGAGGAAGGCTGCAGGACTCCTTACATTTTTAAAATACTTGCATGGCTCGTTCATTAGTGGGATAAACTAATTGCTTCAGGGAGGACAAATCTCCGAAGGAAGTTGTTGAGTGTATAGATAATGGTGGGTGCTGTTTTATGCAAACCATTTCCTTGTGCTGGGAGAGAGGAATCAAGGAATACGTGGGTTAGGAAGGTGACTGTCTGCGTGGGAGGGTGGTACCGAACCTCAATTTTGCTGCTGAGTGCCATTTGGCTGGTTAAACTGGCTGTGGGATAAGTGTGTCTCCATGCTGGGAGTAGTTTCGTCTTTGCTGATGAAGGCTGATATTGATGAATATTGATTTCTGCTGTGGGGTAAATGCTGCTGTAGTCTGATATACTGAAGCAGCTACTGATAATGGTTGGTAGTAAAAACTCAGCCTTTGTCCAACACTTTTTCTACCCTCTTACTGCTCCAGTAATTGACGTTAAATCCCACCCCTCTTTCTGGGGGTGCGATATGTATCACCTTGTTGCACGTAATAGTGTTTCTCTGCATCCTTTCCTCCGGTGGCATATGGCACTGAAGACTGGAAAAGGCTCTGGGGAGCAGAGTCAAGCTTACATTACCTTGGTGAGCTACCTCCCCACCTCAGACAGCGTTCCTTTCCTCCTGTTGGCCTGTGAGGGAGGGTGCTGGCTGGACAGAACCGTTCCCTTCTTCGTATGGTTGGCATAAAAAATACAGGTTTGGCAGTTCTGGTCCTACTGAACCTCTTGTGAAGCTCCAACGCCCTGGGGCCTCACTGTGCTGCAATGGCCAAGAGCCACTCATGAAGGAGTCCCATAGGATATTCCTCTCCAAGAATACTCCACACCCCACCGGTCTAGTTGGACACAAAAATTTTGCAGATCTCCCTGGGGCTTCTCTCTTGTCTTCCCTGGCTCTGTCCCAGCAAGTGTGACTTGCAAGTGGGAGGACAGAGGAGCCAGCTGGAGTTCAGTGGCATCCCTGAAAGCTGAGGTGTGTCTTTTTTTATGGAAATGAAACAAATTGCATTTTAATGGCTTTTGTTCACTTAAATGCAACTTGCTCTGCCAAAACATGATAAAGGGCCTTTTTTTGCATGAACAAACAGGAGTGGCAAAAGTCACCAAGATTGTCAAGTAAATTTTATCCTCCTGAAGCTTGTGGTATCTGGAGGCAACAGTAGGGCCCCTAGAATTAAGATAAATGCAGCTAATTTCCCTTTAATGGTGATTTGATTATTCTTTCATTACAAGTAACTAGTTCCCTTTTCTAATTATATAGCTTGCTTTTATCCAAGAAAAATTACCCAATTTATGGGAGTGGACCATTAAAGTCACTCATCCATGAACAGCTTATTGTGGTGCTATGAGATTGCTGGTTTCAGAAAATGTCTATATTGCAATAGGTACGTATAGATTTTTGGCTCTTCTGCTGTTTTGCCACTGGTCATGACAAATGAGAAAGCAGGTGTAAGGCAAAAATGAAACACAGAGGGCAGAGAGCATAATCCCTGCACACATTTACCATGTCTTTAAGGGAATGAGAAGTACTGGAGGGGAAGGGGGCACTAGGGAACAAGAGCAAAATCCATAAAGGTGCACTGGTACTTGGAAAGGCTTCATCAGTTGTTTAGTATATCCGGGGAGAGCTCTATCTGTTATGCCTTTGATCTCTGCACTTCTTGCTTTTTATCTCTATCTTCTTCTCCATCCCCTGCAGCTGCCGTATGAGCATGTTATCCAAACAGAAAAAGGGACAGCAGTCAACCAGATTACACAGAGGGGGCTGGAGAAGGGGCATTGGAGGTGTGGTTAGGAGCACGGTGAGGGTATGAGAAAGCCTCAGGTCCCACAGGCAGGTCGCTGCAGGCCACTCTTGTTAGTTTGGTTATCTAAACTGGTAAAGCTGTTAGGGGCTTGGGGAGTCAGCGGGTGAAGTTGGTGCAGAGAGGCAATATCTCTTACTAGATCGATTAACACTTGGAAAAATAGACAAGCGTTTGATCTGGAAGCATTCAATGTAGTTTCTCTATATAATCAAAACATACTTTTTTGTCCTATGCCATATAATATTAAGGCTGACGGGTATTTGAAGGTCAAGTGTTCGTCTGTAGGGGGAAACTGACTGGTAGGGGAATCCTGAGTAATTATACCTGTACACTGTAAGTAAGCTGGGGTAATTCCCTATATGGAAACTCTTCTAGAACGAAAGCCGATTTTATTCTGAAATAGAGTGCCTGCTAAAGGCACAATAACAGCAAACTACAATTATCAGATTATTCCCAGTGTAGACAAACCAAAGGAAGGAAAGAGAGAGGACAGAAAAGTAGGAGATGGAAAGAAGATAGTGAAGCAGTTAACCAGAGATACTTGTGGGAAGATGGGATATAGCTATCCTCTCTCATGTGAACTTTATAGGCTAAAATAAACCTTATAGTAAGCCTCAGAAGTTTGTATAAAGGTAAGATACCTTTTCAAACTCAGTTTTGAAGAGTTCTTGCTTTTCTGTCAGCTCAACGTGGCAGTAGGATATGTATGTTCAATTTTTGCTTACAATTTGTAATGACAAGTTTCTTGGTTATGAGTTTAATTCGAACTCAGTACTGTCTTCCTTGTACAAAGATCAGAAATCTGAGGACTATGAAGAGTGCATATTAGATCGCCATTAATAATGATTTATATATAGAGTGAAGTAATCCTTCAGTGGAAGAGGGGGAGGACATATGCATGTATATACATATACATACATATATACATATATGCATATTTTAGGCTGAAATGCTCTTTGACAAGCCAAGAACAGGACACTATACATGCACCTTTAGTAACTGAATTCATTTTGGCAGTTAACTTACCGCATCTTTGCTTTACTGAAATATTTTATCACCGTTGTACTTATCTGCCATCATTATAAGCAAGCTGCCTAATGATGGCCTGTGCTGATGTAAATTGTATCCTTTAATTGCTTGTGTTGATGTTGTAGGAGCTTTGGATACACAGGATGAGCGTCATGGAACTACAAGCAAGAAAAAAGAGCTTCAGACTGGTGAAAGAGGTATCTAGGCAATGGGTTGCCTCCTACATTAGTGGGTAAGCTTACCAACGGGAGGTTTTGCCTTCTGGAGAAACCTAAATGAGAGACACATCTCCCCTTTCCCTGTTTTTATGTTCTGCTGCTAATGAGAGAGTAGAGCCTTCTGTTGAGGTAAAGATCTATGCTTACAACAAATAGCCCAAAAAAGAGCAAGACAACACGCTGCCATTTGCGGTGTTGGTATGTAACGCCATTTTTGCAGTGGGAGATATCTCTGAATAGAGAGATTCACACGTGGTCCTGATTCATGGATGAGTACATGAGGAGTTTATTCTGAAGGTGCTAGATGTTAAACAGTGATGCTGGGAGGAGTTTTCAGATCTAATTTCCATGTATTTGAACACTGGAGACTTTCAAATAGAAAGGATAGAAAAGCTGTAATTATCATTCTGCTTCTTTATGGGATTCCTCCTCCCAGGGCAGCTAAATGGTTCCTGTTCTTCTCAAAGCATTCTTGTTTGTGTAACCTTTGGTAAAGTGGTTTTGAAAGGTTAGATGTTATTGTTATGTAGTTAGCATTACTCCCTTTCTTAAGAGCAGCCAATTCTACACATTTATCTAATTTATGTAAGTTTACATACAATGTTTCTATAAATCTTTGCCTGTGCTGAAAAGCTATGCATGAATCATTAAAAACAAGATAATTAAGGGGAAAGCTTTAGTATAAAATGTTATGTTAAACGTATCAAATATTTCATAAATCTGTTTTTCTGGCATCGCAGATTACCGCCTTTCTAGCTATTTTATTCAGATATTTTCCTGGAGAGATGGTGTCTGACATTCCTGGGTGTGATACTGGAGTACTGGTTGGACACTTTGTTTTATTGTTCCCTCGCCGCTGTTGTCAGAGCTGAGTAGGAAATTAATGTCCTGCTCTGTCAAACTCTTCAGGAATTCAGATGTCTTGCCATGCAGAAGAAGATGGCAGAACTTTTCTCATGAAAAAAGAAACCATATTTCTACAACGTGAATGAAAGCACTCACCTGGTATGTGAGATCTCTTTTCAAGTTCCCATTTTGCCATTTTTTACTTCATTGGGTTATTTTAAATGTAGAATGATCTCTCCTGTCTTTTCCTTATCTCCAACAGAAGGAAGTAGAGGTTTTATTGATCATCAGTTTTCCAGCAGCCTCACCTCATGTTTCAGCAGATAACTTTGGACTAGGACCAGCTGTTATTTCCTGGCTTCAGTCCAAATTTTCCCCTGAAAATAAATACATAAAATCTCCATCCTTCCCATACGATGGAATCAATGTGCATAATATTGAAGAAATGCCTGGCTATATAATATAATTCAGAAAGCTAAGCTTTTGATATTAATTGTAAGTAGGTTTTCCTTCTTAGTATGCATAGTTTAAAAAAATATGTTGTGGCTGTTATTGTGGCTATTGTACTATTCCATACTGGAATCTGTATCAGAATCATAAAAAATGTTACACGAGAAGAGAACCTGGAAAAATATTTTCCCAGAGCTTCTCAGAAGCAAATTTTCTGTGAACAAACTAATAAAATTCATCCTTCTCAAGGCAGCAATCAATGCCTTCTTCATAGGAACCAGCAAAATCTGCGGCTTACGCACATTGTTTTCCCAAATATGATATATTTTGTCCAGTGTGCCAAATGCATCAGATCTTGTTTCATGAAAGTAAATTTCTGCCACCTTTCTCTCTCTCTTTTTAAAAAAATTCTTTTATATAGAAAGTGGCCAGCAGTGGCTCCAGCTCTGGAGTCCCCAACATAAGAAGGACATGGACCTGTTAGAGCAAGTCCAGAGGAGGACCACGAGGATGACCGTAGGGTTAGAGCATCTCTGCTATGAGGACAGGCTGAGAGAGTTGGGGTTGTTCAGCCTGAAGAGAAGGCTCCAGGAAGACCTTATAGCAGCTTTCCATTATCTGAAAAGGGCGTACAAAAAAGACAGAGAGGGACTTTTACAAAGGCACGTAGTGATAGCACAAGGGATAATGGCTTCAAACTGGAAGACGGTAGATTTAGAACAGGTATTAGAAAGACATTCTTTGCTATGAGGGTGGTGAGACACTGGAAGAGGTTGCTCAGGGAAGTTGTGGAGGCCCCATCCCTGAAAGTATTCAAGGTCAGGTTGGGCAGGGCTCTGAGCAACCTGGTCTAGCAGAAGGTGTCCCTGCCCATGGCAGAAAGGGAGGACTAGATGATCTTTAAATGTCCAATCCAAGCCAAGCCATTCTATGGTTCTATGATTCTACACCTGAAATTCTACAGCTTGAAATTTCTGCTTGAAATGGTGTTAGTGAGACATCACACAAAATGCTGTGCATCAGAGTTGGTATCATAATGGGCCAACTTTCTATTTAGACCAGCAGCCTGTTGTGCTGAGGTTTTTGAACTACAAGATAGTTCTACCATTTCAAATAGCTCATCTTTATCACGATTATGTTTGTAAGAAAGAAAGTGGTCCTTTGGTAAAGGTGATTGGATTTGAGATTTTTTAGGATTGGCAGGTAATCATTACTGAGGGCAGAAAAATCTTAAATGAAAAAGGTTGTGTCCATAGAAAGGTATTTTAACTGATGTCACCACCCTGACAGTAAAGAATTTCTTTCTAATATCTAATATAAAGCTACCCTCTTTCAGCTTAAAACCATCACCCCATGTCCTATCCCTACACTCCCTGATCAAGAATCCCTCCCCATCTTTCCTGTAGGCCCCCTTTAGGTACTGGAAGGCTGCTGGAAGGTCTCCCTTATAGATTAATAGAAGCGTGTATCCTGAAAATGCCAAGTCAAAGCATTTCCAGGGGACAATTCTTCCCATCCCACTGAGCCTCTAGAGGTATCACTTTCCAGATCCTTAAGCAATTAAATAAAATTAAATATGTTGAACATAAGCCAAAGTCTACAAATATGAGAGCAATTTGATGAATATTCATAATGGCTGAAGTTTACTCCTAATGGCCCAATACAAAGACCATATACTAATTATGTGCAGGTTATGTTCACTCAGGAGAGACATATGCAGTCATCTGGTCTGTATGTAGGACTAAATTTCATACTGTTAAGTGTAATTTGTTAGAGGGCTGAATTCTCTAGATTTTTCCCTTTTATTTTGTATTTGTATATTTTCATTCAAAGTCATACATTTTTTTCAGGTGGAGAGGAATATTCTGTATTGCTGATGCAATTGGTTTTATTGGTATTCTTGGCACACAGCCATTTAATTGGTTTGAAGTAACAGTAGTTGCAGGGCCTGATAAGTAGGATGATTGTCATCAAGAGTCATTTAATGCTTTATTTTCACAGAGCACAAAATCCCTTGGATTCACATTAAAAGGACAAGGCCAGATTTTTCGTCTGGTGTAAATCAGAGAAAAATGCTGTCTGTTGTGAATGTGTGTCTTTTGTATTTAATTAATTGCCTGAAGATTTTTCTTGTAAGCCCATTGTAGGATTTGTACAATCTCATTTAGTCCATCCTTGCTTCTGAAATTCTTCTATTATACCTCTGTGGGCACTTTCTGTTTCTCGTATATCTTTGTGATGGGAGACCTGGAACTGAATACTGTTTGCAAAGTGAGACTATATTGATTTGGACAGTGATTTAATACTTTCAGGACTGTTCCCAGTCCAGTGCTTCCTCAGTCCAGTGCTTCCTCATGTTCTGTCATCTTTTTAGAGTGATGCCGAACATTGTGCAAATGTTATTATTTTGCTGACCATATCAGTACTTAAATGATTTGTTTCAAAACTGTAGTCAATAACATAGAGTTTCCTCTGTTTTGTGTTGTCCATTCAGCCAGCATTTGTTATGCCTGTATGCAGTTTTTTCACAACCTTCTCTCAGGCTTCTGTTTTGACTATCAAGTAACATTGTGTCACTTGTAAACTTGCTCTTCTCATTCTCTTTTGCAGATCATTAGTCAAGACATCAAGCAGGAGCCTGCATCTTTAGGCACTGTGCAGTTAATCTTTGGCCTGGGTGAAAAGTAAAACCTGTATTCCCACTTTTTTGCCTTCATCAGTGCCAATGATGCAGAACTCGATGTGGCTGAGAAGGCAGCTAAAAGAAATCATCTTGTCCCTGTAGACTTTAGTATTAGAAGTTAGAACCAGTTTGGATAAAAAATTATGCTGTGAGCAGCTGCGGTGGCATCAGAATCTCAGGGCGTTTCCAAGAAACCTGGAGGAATTGCAGGAGTGGAGCCCATGGATGAGTGTTTCCTGAGGCGTACAGAGCCGTGCAGCTGCTGTCTGGACTCTAACCACTCCAGGGTGCCAGCGGTCGGCAGCTGGCTGCTTGGATGGGAGGCAAGGTGTGAGTGAAGGTGATGGTGCCCGTGTCCTGCTCTCTACAATATGCATAATCCTGGCTGCTGCACTAAGGACTGTACACAGCGGACTCGGTTGCGTCGGGATCAGGGTAAGGCTCTCCGTACTTTTTTTCTTGTTCTTCCGTCAGTCTTTCTAATCATTACCAGAAAGGGGTACTTCTGCACATAGCTTGTCGTCACAACAAGCTGGGGGCTGTATGGAAGTCCACGATCCCTGGGAACTCTGCTCTCTTCACTCTGTCATATTCCCAGAGCTTCAACATAGGATGACTAAGTCCTGGCATCTTTTACATTCCCAAATGATTGCCTGGCTCACAGTCAGCTATGGGCTTTCCACTCTTCTTATGCTGCTGAAATATTGGTGCTGCTTCATTGCAAAAGAATTACCTAATGCCCATGTTTAATTACAAGAGCCCAAGGTGAGACATTCCCTTCTGGAGTTCATCTCATCCCTCAGATGCACGTAGGCAGCTTGAGGAGGGAATGAGTTGGGGTGTGGGGAGAGAGAATGTGTGAGCAGATGGGGGAAAATGGGATCAGATATCAAAACACCAGGATAGGAGTCCCAGCTGAGAAATCTGAACAAAAAGAAGTGTTTCATTAGTTGGAAGGAGATGGTTATGTCTAGTCCAATTTGGCAAGGAAGATCCACTTACTTTTCAACATTTTCAACATTTCGCTAAGGCAGCTTCTGAGGGAGTCTTCTGTCTCCCCTCTCTGGTTTGTCTTTAATTATGAACAGTGGAAGTATGCTGGGGCTACCTTTGGGAAGGCGGCACAAGGGATGCTGGAAGGCTCTGTGCTTGTTCACTGAAGCACGAGAGCAAATTCTGTGCACGTTTCAAGGCAGGAACGTGCCTGGTTGGCTGCGTCTACCTCAAATGCTGCAATCCTGCCTTAAAATTCACGTATATGGCCTGCACCAGTGTAACCTAAACCTGCTATATTCCTGCCCCTTTGCAGCTCCTTCCTTCCCTCCTAACACCAAAGCAGCCTCAGCACCTCTTGAGCCTGAATTTGTTGTTCTTCAAACCAAAAAGACCAGTGTCTTAGAGCATCCAAGCGAGATCCCAGTAGGACTTTCAGTGCTAACACATTTGCTTTATTACTGGTGAAAATGAATCTCCTAGTACTTCCTGGCATCACACTTTGGTTTCTCAGCCCTGCTTCACGTTAGTAAGGGGTTGTCAGATTGTGCTTGGCTAGAAATAACGGGTGCTTCTATTTTGCTGCTAAATTAGCAGCTTCTAAGTTTATACCAGAAATTCTGGTGTTAATCCCTAAATACATGACTTTATACTCCATGATCTTCAGCTTTATCCTGCCTGTTTTACTCTTAGCCCACCTGTATAATACTCTAATCTTCCTCTGCACTGACACAGCCTTTGAATCTTGTGATATGCTCTAGTTTCATTAGCATGTTTTCATTTTCTTGTGCCGAGGTCGTTAATGAAAGTATTAAATAAGATCGGTTCCAAGATCCCAAGCTTGAAGAAGCCTTAATTGGTTGTGCAGGGTACGTTTTGTAGATAAACAAAGGGCACAGCACAGATCCTCATGGGAGCAAATCAGCCTAATCCTGTTGACTTCTGTAGAGTTATTCTGGTTATTTGGAGGGTGCTGTTTCATTTCAGTCTTTGGTCCTGCGCACTGGTAGCAAGTCAGTCCCTTGTTCTATGGCCTGAGTAGCTTTATAGGGACAATGAAATATGATTTGGCAGAAGCTCGGTTGGATGGATAACACTGATGCTGAAGTGGAGGCAGGGCAGAAATCCTAGTGTCTTATTGCTGAGTGCATTTTGCAGCAACTTTGTAAGGAAAAAAATATGTGAGAGGGTCTTGTGCAGATGTGGGAAGAGGCAGTGAGTACACAAGCCGAGTGCCCTGAATAGCCAGATAAGGAGCCTCACAGAAACGCTGTACATTCTCAGGGGCATAGAGTCAGAAATGCATTGTGCTCCTGGAGTGACTCAAACAGCCACTTGTGAAAAACAGATATGTCTTTGTTTTAAAGCATTAGTCAAGCTTATTGAATGTCTTCTGGTGTATGGAATATTATTATCATGATTCATGTGTACCTTTTACCTTATTTTATGCACAGAATTAATGGTGCTTCCCGTGGAACGGGAAGATACTGTCAATGGTTTTTTAAATAAATAGCAAGGAGTACATAGAGCTAAACATTGAGCAAAAAAAAAAAAAAAAANTCTGAAAAGCAGTTAAGAGTATTAAAACCCATGGGCTCCAGGAGGGTTATCTGCCCCTCTGTGATCCTCAAGAGCTGTTGTGCTGTAGTCTATCAGCCCTTTTCCTGCCTTTTTCTGTCTCTCTTCTCTTTATTATACTGAAGCTCTGGGGAAACACAAAGGAGAAGAACAAGAAGTTACTTTCCAACTTACAGGTGTTAACCCAGTGCAGATGTCCTTCGGCTTTTTCCTCAGGTTTGGGTCTTCATTCTCACAAACTCTTTCCAGACCTAAACAAATCTGAAGTTACAAGGATTTAATCTTTCCCAATTTTTGCTGATCCCCTGGGCCTGTTGTATAAAGGCAATGCTTTTCTGGTAACTCAAGGAGAAATTTATTAAACATGGCATGGATAGCTAAAGGAAGAAGGCTATTAACTGGAGAAAGGTTTCAGGGGGTGTATGTGTCTCTGTTAGCCGAGTTGACGGCTGCTTTTGGTACGGGGGAGCAAAGTGCGTGAGAGGCACATTAGTGAGTAGGAACCTTTAGGGCTGTCCTCACTTTGAAGGACCTCACTGTCAAGCTTGTTGCCAGGATGAAAAATCAGTTTTTTATTTAATGAGGGTGAGGACAGAGGAAAAATACATTCTATTCCTCCAGAATGCTGGCCCCAGACTAGACACAAACACACTTCCTCCCAGTATGAGCACCACCAGGGAGCTGTGTTGATGCACAGTCTCCATGCTAAGGGAGAGTACTACTTTTGGCATAAGTTCATTTAAGTCCAGCAGGTCAGCATGAAGTACACTGCAAAATGACAGGAAAGCTGCAGAGAATTCCCTATAGCAACTGTCAGAATTGCCTTCCTTTGGCAAGTGTCTGCATAGCCTGAGCTTAGCAATTTCCCTCATAATAATAATTTATGCTGGCTCAAAGCTGAGGGCATCAATTAAACTGTAAGCCAGCAACATGTCTCTGGAAGTTTTTCCCCCTTGTTCAGTAAGCACTGTTAGAATAAAATAACTTTTCCTTCTAACTGATGTGGTTTTCCTTTAGCTGTGGATTTCTTTGACTGGTGTAATGCCCAGTCTGGGCAATCTGTAAATCTGGGCAAGCGGCTCCGTGGAGGAGAAGGCACCAAGCTTTGTGATGGATGTGGAAGGGCATTCTGGGGGGATGCAGCAGATTTCTTGTTGTCTGTGATCCCATTTGTTTTGAAGACAAGTATTTTTATCATCTCTGAACATGTGCAGTGTAATGAGTCATCTGATATCCTTTGGAATTGTCCCTTCCCCAGTCTATGAGGTAGACCAATACTCCAGCTGGGGTTCAGAGAGAACCGGAGCAGTCAGGTCTTCGGTAATACTATGCAGTGGTAGGCCATCTTAACTTTTCTTGATGCCTTGGTACCATTTCCTGCTCTATTTCCTTTATTTTTATCACAGTGAATGTCCTAACTAGCATTGTATCCCACATCTGCTGTTTTCCTGCATTAAGCACTTGCTAGTGATGGGGCCAAGAGGCAGCCTTCTCAAAAGGTCATAAGCTCCAGACCTCAGTACAGGACTGCATTGGTAAATCAGGTTGCCACCAGCTAGACTACTGAGGACCAGCATGGCGCTGTTTGCCAGAGCACAAGAAGGCAGGCAACAGCCACTGCAAAAGCCCGATAGCTGACAGATCTCTCTCCTGGTTCAGAAGGCCAATGGAAGGAGGTGGGAAAGCTTGTGCATCCTTGGCTTGAGCCACATCTGAATCTGCAGTATTGCCTTTTGTCATTCCCATATTAGTATTTAAGCTGTAGTTCCACTGTTGTACCAGTTCTTAGGCTTACGCAGCTCTCTGACTGCACTGGAGAAGGAATTGCCATTCCCAGCTGGACATGGTTCTATTGTTTATTGTGTATTGAGTGTTCATCTCAATGCTGTTAAACTCAGCGCAAGTTTGTGAAATACACTATACATAACTCCTATCCCTCTCACATCCATCAAGCTGGAGTTAGGCATGGAAAGGGAAAGACAAAAAGCCTTCTTCTGCCTCATCCCTTACTGTGGGAGATCACTTTTGTTCCGTTTCCCCACATTCTTTGCATTCTTTCAATGTTGGGGTGGGGTCTGGAGGAGAACCAGCCAGACCATGAGCCTCCTGCAAAGCCACTGGCCTGAGGCACCAGGATAAAACTTGGTGAATGTTCACCTGCAGAAGAAGGGGGAGTGTGCTTTACGGAGCATCTCTCTCTTTCTGCTGAAGGATTAGGGATCTGTGTCTGCAAAAGAGCGGGAACACCGGGGAGAAATATCTTCTGTTAAAATCTATTCCCTCTCAATGACAGGGAGAGGAAAGGTTCCCTCTCCCTGATGAAAAAGGCAGGACCAGCAGTAGATTTGGCCCCTGAACCCAGGACATTCTATTACCTACCTTCCCATGTGCATTTTATCATTCATATTCCCCCAAATCTGGGCAGAAGCTTCCTAGCACACTTCCAGGAGGATGTGACACGCATTTTAAGGTACATTAAAGGCAGTATGCTTTGAATGTATGGTAATGCGCTCATTCCCACTTCGGTTGCAAGCTTTCACTGCCAAATATTTGGGAGTAGTTTAGTTCCTATGGTGAGGTAGGTATAATTCTACCAAGATGGATCTGCTCTGAATGATGTTTGCTTTCTCCAAGCATTTGTCCTTTGAAGCATTTGTCCAAAGGAGACACTTCCTTTGTAATGCCCAGCAAAGTACAGCTTGGGAAATCACAGCAACCTGCTCCAAGACAGCTTCTGAGCTGAACGGAGGAATATGGCCAAAACACTGCATCCCACCATTAGGGAAAATAAAGCTGGGAGTGTTGCTTTTATCCTGCTCAAAGACAGCAAAGTGAAACAGAAGCCTCACAGCCTTTTGTATCAACCTAATTGAATAGAAAAATGAAGGACGTCAAGTAATCTGGACTTTATAGCTGAAATCTAATCTCTGTCAAAGCATTTCAAGGATGTGCATCATGCCTGTTAAAGGCATTATAAATCTGGTAACAGAACTTGCACGCTGATTTGTACTGCCCTTGCCACAAAGTACCCTGGTGATTTTACTTCTGTCTTCATTCTGCATCGTGAGGGAGGCTGAGCCCACGTTAAAACTCGCAGTCCGGTGGTGACAGTGTGCCTGCCTCACCCAGATGTGTCAGTTAGCTGTTAAGATACTATAAGTAATTTAAAGGTAATAATATGAGGTGGAGTCGTGTGTTTTCAAGTATTGCTGAGCAACGGCGATGCCCTGCCCGTAGTATCTTCGGAGAGCTCCTATCTCTTTGTCATCGTGACTACTCGGCGCATCAGAGGGAGTAGCTCTGTGGGTATGCGATTACCGCGGTATTTGTTTATTTAGTCCCCTCCATGCCTTCATTGCTGCTCCTTCCAGTGTTACAGAAGCTGGGGAGGACATTAAGATCTTTCTAATGAAGAAGTGATTGGAGCATAATACAGAGCTGCGTGTGTGCATGCAGGGAAGTTTTGCTCATCCTGCGTAGCTGCAGATACAGGAGGCTGTGGGACACAGCCCCTACTCTGATCTGCTGCCACAGCGTGGATATCATTTATGTGCTGCTAATGACCTCTGGCCCAAAGAAATATCACATTTCTCTCATGGAGTTTTTCAAGCTTTGTCTGATTCATGAATTAGATTTAACCCCTGCTTCAAGCACTGTTTGAGAGCTGGCTAAACTGAACATTAAACATCCAAGTTATATTCCAACACTCTTCATTTAACTTCTTTCCTTTTGCACTTAATGCAGCATCTTGCTTTTGTTTAAAGTCCACTTCCTCACCTTTTTTTTTTTTTTTTAATGTATGCTCACACAATATTTAAATGATAGAGATTGCTGTGTGACACATATTTAAAATATTTAAATTGCAAGCCAAGGACTGGTTTATAACATTTTAGCTGAAATAATTAGGAAGCCTAAGATTGAGCCTTAGGCCTGAAACATTGCTCATCTCCTTTTCAAGTTTCAGAAGTTCAGCTTTCACCCACAGATCTAAAGTTCCAAAATGTTACAACTGCCTCAGTTTATGAAAAGAAAAGGAGATCGTGGTAACAGATATCATGCAGTTTAGACTCTTAATTCTGTGTTAAATGCCTCAAAAGCACCATTAAAGTCTGTGGGAGCTGGGCATTCAGGTGCAACGGCTGATGGACTCTGATTCCAGGAGGGAAAGCCAAGCCAAGCCAATCCAAGCCAATGCAAGCCAAGCCACAAGCGAAGCACATCTCACCCTCCAGATCCGTTTAGCAGGTCCTTTCCTAGGGCACAATTTGTTGTTTACAACAAAGGAAATATTACAACTAAAACACAGTCCCCAGGGGGCACTTCCCTGTCTCCGTTAACCGGAGGAAACAAGACACACCTTCCATGTGACCTGAGAAACTGCTTTCTAACATGCCACATGGACCTGAGGTAGGCAGAGATGCCAAAGCCATCCCCAGGCTGCTGTTGTAGCTTGTAAAAAGCTGCAGCATCTGCTAATGCATGTGAGCTCCCAGACACTGAGACACAAAAAAGCAGCACAATGCTTTTGAAGATTCCATCAGGCCCTTTGTCCGATCCAAAGCTCACGCATTGTTATAACGTGTCTTGAAATAAGAAAAGCAATCCTTCTTGATGAGTTGAAAGCGGAACTGCACACTGATATGGATATGCTGCCCTATTTATAATGTGGATCATTTCCCACCAGTTGCAAACCGGAGCTCCACTTCGTGGAGATGCTGCATGAGCATCTTTGGCTTTGGTGCTGGCTGGGGCTGAGAACAACTTGCGAGGGGTTCTCAGAAGCTTGCAGGAGCAGTTTTCAATGGGACAGCAGGTCTCTCCGTTCCTCTGACTTATAAATTGTGTCCTTAGGTTTGTCTCCGTATTCAGAGTTGTCTTACTGAAAAGGTCAATATTTAATCAATATAGCTGTCTCCATCTCAATTTTGAGGATAACCGGTACTTCAGAAGTGCTGAGCATCCATGATTGCTGGGCTTCTGGCAGCTCAGTTCGGAGTTTCAATTTTTGTATTTAACTATGATATTCGTCCTGCACTTTCTATGCAAGCCATGAAATACTTTTTAATAAACTCGTTGGTTAACAATAGGTCAAGTTAAGTTGCAGTGCTTTTTGCACCTTTATTCAGAACTTGCTTTTGATAAATGCTAAACAATTTGAAGGAAGGAAACATCTTCCATCCCTTCTAAAATTATTGCCACGGTGTCAGGCTTGTGAGTAGACTACAGGGGAATCCTACACCTTGACTAAGAGACGGGGTTTAGTGGCAGACCTGGTAGAGTAGGATCAATGGTTGGACTAGGTGACCTTAAAGGTCTTTTCCAACCTAAATGATTCTGTGATTCCATGACTTCTGGAGGCTGCCGCATCCCACTGCTGCAGTGAGGCTCTAAGAGAAATGCTCAGGCAAGGCCAGGCCACAGCAACAAAGCCTTCAGCTGAAGAAAACATCAAAAATATACCAGTTTAAAAAATTTGCAGAATGGTGCCCAGCTCTGATCAGCAAAGACAAGCAAAATAACAGGAAAAACTGGGAAAAGCCTGTCAAGAGTTCTCCAAAGGTGGTGGTTTTGAAATCTGCCCTTATATAACTTGTTGAAGTCACCAAATATGAACTTGGTCCAGCAAACTCATTCAATTTTTTTATTCTATAAATAGTTTCCTCTCTCCAGCGGCATGGGTTTAAGGCTTAATAGTGGTTTGGCAGTTTGCAGGGGAAAACCAGAACTGTCTGCCAGTTTGCTGGGAGGGAGGAGCAGAGGGATGGTGAAACACCCAGCGACTCATTCCCACCAGAGCTTACTGACTTAAGGTTTGAACTTAACCCCTTTGTGGGATTCAATGTGCCCCTTTGTGGGATTCAATGTGTTCGATTATTCGGAAAATGTGCAAAAGCCTGAACCGCAGGGGAGGCTGCCTTCCCCAGCGCCCTGCCTGCCAGCGTCACTTGGGGCTGGAGCCTCCCTGCTCTCCCTGTGGGGCTTCGGCACCTCTGCAGGAAATCCCTGCAGTTTTATGCACAGCAATTTCTGCATAGTTTTTCAAACAGGGGAAAAGCACCCAAAATTCTTTTGGTATTTTTTTATGATTATCCCTCACGACATGCTTTCCCAGCTCGGTTCTGTGTTGCTAACTGGAAATGCGGAGTTAAAGGAGGCAGTACTGGAGTTACTAAAGAAACCAGGCAGGAAAGAGAAAACAATGGCTTGGATAAAAACCATTCCCCCGGACACAAACGGATAACCAGGCTGAGAGGGATGAAGAGGGATCCCTAAACTCTGGCCCCTGGCTGGGAGGCTGCTTTGGGAAGGCTGGTGGGAGGCAGGTGAGCTGAACTGTGAGTGTAGGAGTCTGGCAGCAAGGGAGGGAGCTGAGGGCTGCCGGGGTGTGTTGGCAGGAAGCTGGAGATGGAGGGAGCTGGATCCGAGCGATGCTGGCTGCTCCTGCAACTCCCAAGGATGGGCAAACGGGACTTGCCTGGGCTGTGAACAGAGAGGATACATGTAGGTAAGGGAATATGCTGGGAGAAGCATGTGTGTGCCTGGGGGCTTATACCTTGGCTATGTGTCCCTTCAATTTTTGGTGGGGATGAATAAAATAGATTTCCTGGGGGGAAGTCACAGATTCACATCAATTGGCTGGCAGAAAGCAAACCTTCTTCGGTGGGAGCTGAAGTAGCTGTAGTCGGTCAGAGCTTAGTGTGAGCGTGGGCAAACCCCCCGGGAAGGGAGGGACGTGAGCCCCTCTGCTCTCCGAGCATCCCTGCTGAGCCTCCAGGACGGGGAACAGTGTCTGTGGCCCAGCGGTCACGACAGGAACAAATTCTGATGTAGTCCTTGCTGTTGTTGGTCTTCCACTCGGAAATCATACAAACACATCAGAGTCACCCCTGCCTCCGTTTGGAGGAGGCCCTGGAGGGAGGTCCTTGGAGGGCATTGGACTGGCTCAAGTTGCTTGGTGTCACTGACACAACTGTCCGTGCAGCGCAAGTACACCGAGGGGTCTGTGCCTCGACATGACCCAGAGCACCTCTGTGCACAGCCTGTGCTCCCCTGGGCTACAGGGAGAGCCTGCAGGGCTGGTGCTCCTGCCCACCGCCTTCGCAGGTGCAGCTAGCCCTTTCCTTTCAGGAATTTACCCTGCTCAGAGAAGAAAGGGAGGAATATGCTCTCCAGGAGACACCTGAGAGGAATAAATGAGGAGAAGGAAACCTCTCAAGATTCTCCTTATGGGATTTTTTTGTGGGTGCCCCCTGCCATGACAGGAGTGGGATTCACCCAGTAAGTCACAACGCCAGTGTTCATCTCCCACAGTTCTGCCTGGGTTTGCCTGCGTGCTCTTGTATTAACACGGCCCAGGGGATCCACACAGCATACCAGTTGTCCTGGCTCTTCTTCCTGGTTCCAAAAGTGGTTTTTTTGTGGAGTTTCAGTCCTCCTATTCTTTTGCTTTGGGATCTCACCTCCCCTTAATAGTGTTTTCTACCCCAGGGCAGGGCATCATCATGGTCATGTGGTGTCCAGGTCTCCATCCATGTTGTGGGGCATCTGTATGATGCCTGTGGAAATAGGATTCATTGGCATCTTGACCAGCCCAGGTTTTGCCTGTTGCCCCTTGCCCGCCACATGTGACCCTTGTGTGAGGTTGGACAGGGAGAAAAGATTTTCTCCAAAGAGAGCTTCCTGCATTGCTGGGGTGCAGCCCTTGGTCAGGCATTTCCACCTCACGCAGAAAATGGAAGCTCTGTTCTTAAATATCTTAAGAGTGAGATGTTTTCCATTCATAAAAATTACTGAGATCCTTCACCACTGGCCTTTTCTCATTTTCATTCATTGTGCAGAGGAGAGCATTTTTTTTTTCTTTTAAGGAGGAGAATGTAGGCTGTTAATTAACAAATGTATTAAATATTTCATCAAGGAAAGTGTTTTAATAGGTTGTATGAAACCACTCCTGGTTTCATGTGCTATTTACTTACGGTAGCTTAGGTAAAAAGTGTTGCTTGAGGGAAAATGTGATATTCTTATGCCAAGACAAAACGTCTCTCAAACCCAAGTCATTACATTTACTTGGCCATGACCCTGATCAGAAGAGTAGTGAAACTGGTTCATAAATTGACTTTTATATCAGCGGCCTGATGAGAGACCAGAGTCTGTAGACTTTCAAGACTATGCATGGCACTATTTTGCAGAAATTGTGCTGTTAATATTAATATTCTGGCCAAATTTTTATATAAATAATTGAAAGTTGCCATATGGACTAGCCCCTGCATGTGGAACGAGAGCTGGTCCTACCAAAGGTGGTGCTGAGCTTCACAAACGTTTGGGGTTAGATTCTCATTTGGAGTAAGTTGCATTTGATATATCAAATTCATCGTGCCTGTATTTGATATGTCTACACGGAAGTTAATGGCGGTTTGGGCTGTGTTTAGACATTTACATATGACTTAAGTTATGCTATTTCCATATAGAGTACAGTAGATAAGCATACAGTATGTTCTTTGCAGTCTGATAAGTTGCCAGTGATCTTGTAGCTCTGATGCAATGTACCTGTGATCGGGGACAGCTGAATCAGGGGGTGAAAATGAGCTGTCGGAGAAGATGTCATGAAACCAGGCTCAGCCCACAGTGCCAGCTTGTCTAACCTTTGGCTGCAGCTGCAGGGGAAAGAAGTGGGGACATGTTCTCACTTCTCCCATGGTTTAGTACCTAAAGCGACTGCATTAGTGCCTGGAACAAAAGAAAGATAAATAAGAAGCAATCTGTTTCTGTATTCTGTTTCAGCCATTAATCAAATTTTGGGAGGATTATAGTCCTATAGAGTAGGTGGTTTGACTTCAAATAATTTTGTTGGAAGCTGTGAAGTAAAAAGGGGAGAAAGGAAATTTCTATTCTTTCTTCTTTACCAAAAGTTGTCCTTCTTGGCCATACAGAGAGGATAATTCAGACACAATGGGCTTGTTCCCCTCTCACACACAGCAGCACAAATCAATAACTGTACCAGAGTTGACTCAGCTGCATGGGAAATCAGACCACTGTAATTATAGATATATTGCTGCAGGTATGCTGCATAATCTCCCATGTGGATCCTCTTATTATAGGATAAAGAGTGACTTTTTTCATCTTAGTTTAAACTACCTTTTAAGAAACATCAATTGTGTTGAAAATGGCCACAGTTCATATTGACAGAGAAATGCTCAAATAGGGAATTATATTGCCAGCATGATTAATTAAATTCACACCTTCCTTTATTCTGGTGTAATTCCCCTTATCCATGGTTAGTGTCAGGTTCAAGGCAGTGTTAATCCTTCTTGCAGCCTTTTTAAACTTCTGTTGAAATTCTACTGCTAATGACCCATCCAAATGGAGAACCTTATTTCTGACATTTTAACAGGAAGGTCTTTCTGCTGCTGCACCATGGCTGGGCAAAGCCAGAAGTCGCTGGTGTAATCATGTCCCTCAGACCTCAAAGCAGTGGACAGTGTCCAGTAAACATTCCTGTTCCCAGTTTTACATCCTTTTTTCATTTATGCTTTGTACAAAAAATGAAATCTTGGCCCCACTGATGCCAAGGGCAGAAATTGGAGAGGGTCGGAGTGAGGCACGCTTTTGCCCAGAGACGGCAGAGCAGTTCTCCAGGGGTTATCTGTGTCTCGGCTCGCAGCCCTGGGCTCACTCTGTCAAGCGATGGTTTTCTTATAAAATGATTAGGGAATTTAGTAAATCTTGCCCCATGAGACAGGTTAGCTTTATCAGCTCCAGCGGGATGTAACCATATGCACAGAAACTTGCTCAAGTCTCTACACGAAGGCTGAGCTTGGTCTGGTAATAAGGACTAACTTTTAGCCCCAGGGCCACTTCTCCTTGTTGTTTATGATGACCTGCTACATCTTAGAAACCAGAATGATCCCACTGCCATTTCTCAATCTGACTGGCAAAACCGATACCGTATTGTCAAATGTAATAGTCAGCAGTCTCGGTGCCAGAAAGGCTGTTCCTCAGCACATTCCCCTTGCCTGGCAGGACACCGCACACCGTGCCATCGGCAGTGACCTGCCCCGGGGACAGAGCAGTGGGGAGACCCCGCTGTTGGTAGTGCTTGCCTTTCGGGTAAGTTGATGCCTTTCTATTCTGTTTAAAGGAAAACTGAAATAAAACGGGTACTCTTCATGTGATTATTAAATATATGCGTTCTTGGTTTTATTCTGTCAAGAAAATGAAATCCTGTGCTTTTGCTTTAGTGCATGCAAACCTTTGAAAACCTAGGTTAGAAAGATGTGCAACATGTCTTTTAAGGCCACTGAAAACACTGTGAGTAAGGATGAACCAAGCAATAGCTTCTGCCTCGCAGCTTGGTTATATGAAGGTTCAACAGCTGAAATCTGAGGTCAAAAATCTGCATCCTGCATCCTAGGGTTCTGGTAGGTTTAAATCGGAGATAAGATGATGTCCATCGTTGAAGAGGAGAGCTGTTGTTTTGGTTTTGTTTTTTATTTTTAAGGGAAAGTGTGTTACATTACACTGTCACTGAACCAGTTTTGACCAGTGCCTTATTTTTCTTCCAAAATGTTAAAATCTGAATCCCACTTTCTCCACAAGAAAGTGCACAGAAATCCTCTTCTGCTTTCTTCGGTGGAGGACAACACACGGTGCCTGCGCAGGGATGACTCCATCTCAGAAACAGTGCCATACGCGCCGATCAGAGATCAGTGGGGCACCGACACGTAAAGTCAGGGGTGGTTTTTGTCTCTCTCCTGACACAGCTTTCTCTCTGAAGCTGTAGAAGGTGAGGCAAGCTGGAGCATATTCCTTGCATCACCATCAAAGCACAGCTCCACATTTTTTATGTCCATAGCTACTGAGTAGTTTCCTGTCCAAGAATATACCGTTGCAGCTTGCATCCAGACCAGAACAGTTTCTCTGATTGGACCTGCTCTTCTTTCTCAGTCCCTAGCAAGCTTAAAACCCCATAACTCTGCAAATAGACCCCAAAGGTCTTGCTGCCTGAGAGCTGATCTGTAAACTCGATGATGAATATTTATGGTGCAATACGGGTTCTTTCTTTAGCTGTGATTTTTCAGGGACTAGCTCAACAATGTGCAACCGGCTCTACACATCCCTAGGAGTATGTCCCTTTCTGCTCCAAACTCGGACGAACTTTTTTGTCCCTGTCTTCACTGACAACAGCACGCAGCAGGGATGGGGAAGACACACCCCTGAAACATGAATAAGCCGCGCTCTTCCTGGAGAGAAGGAAGAGCATCCCAGCTGATGGATGTCCATTACCTCTGCATGTTACTACATGGATGGATGACGTACAGGAATGTACAGTAATGTGCCTTTCCCTACTGTTTGTGTCGCTCCATTTCCCTTGAGGGGTTCTTACATGCTAGACCTGCTTCCTCAATACTTTGAAATAATCTTATTGACCTGATCCGTTTGGCATGCAGAGGTGATACTGCCGGTCTGAGTCACTCCTGTGGGATGAGGTAATGCTGCTAACGGCTTCCCCATGCGCTGGGGTGGCGGCGGCTGCTCTCCCCCATAGGAGTGGGGATCCAGAGACTGTGTGGCAGATCAGGGGGGAGGCTCTTCCTCCTGCAGGAGGCTACTACACTTTCCTATTCTTCACTAAATTGATTAACCCCATTTCCTTGGGATTTCTTCATGCTTTATGCTTATGCTGCCGGCAAACACCACAGCCTGACTCTGCTGGTTAATGGGGACACAGATTAGTAAATCAAGATTTTCTTCTTATGCTCTGTGTGAGCATCTCCCTGCCCAATAGGTCCTCCCTGCCCTCTGCACAGGGGGTAAGCTCCCCCCACGCACTAGGAGCAAGCCTTCACCAGCGGCAGTCCCACACATCACGTTGCTCCATGCCAGCAGGGTGTCCCTTTTTCCTTGGGGGTGCCCATGCTGTCTCTTCTTCCTGCAAGCACCTGCCTCCTCCTGCCTATGCCTGCATCCCGCTGGATCTCTCTGCATCTCTCTGCAACCTTCTGTGTTCCCCTGCATGTCTGGGTGGCCAGAGCAAGGTGTTGGGCCAGCGAGCAGCTTCCCACTCCTGCTCCCCACACTGGGAAGCAGACAAATTTGATGCAGGAAGGCTTGCTGGAGGCTGCGCCCGCTCTGTTTGCTCAGACGCCATTCATGCTGTGTGCTCTCTGTATTTTTTTAAATTATGCTGCCCCAGGCTCAAGTGCTGTTCACCTGGAACAGGCAGGTTGTCCTGCAGCACAGCATTGTACTTATAGATCTGCTAGAGCTGGCACGGAGAGCACGCATCTGGGGAGCGTGCCCAGCTGCTCAGGCCACCAAAGCATTAAGTTTTATTTATTTTTTTAATTTACATTTTATATTATATTTTATAAAATCTATTTATATTTTATATTGCTCCCAGTCCTCCTCCCCTCTGGCTGGGAGCAATCCCCTCCGTCAGGATGCAGCCCCAGCAGTAGGATCTGCAGGGGGTTGCCCCTCTCCCAGGGACCGCAGGGCAGCCCGGGGACCTTGTGGCAATCAGTTCTTATCTGCTCTCTCAAAGCTGACAAAAGCAGGTGTAAAGCTATAAAGCGAGCATAAACTTGGCATTATCTGATCCTACTAATTCTATATAAATGTAATTACATGTTGGTGTCTGATCTAGACTGTATACATACCAGCGGTTTACAATCACATAACTGCAGCCACCGTTCTCATAAAGAAATGGTCTTCACCAGGACTGATGGCTGCAGGAGACAGTGCCAGTGCTGTTCTGCGATAGGAAGGTCAACCAAGAGAAGGATGGCACTTTTGGTGCCTCAGGGGACTGAATGAGTTTTTCAGAAGTTTCCCGTCACTGTGAGCAGTAACTTACCTCTGTGAGCACTGCCAGCATTGCGTCCCTCATGTTCCGCTGCCATTTGCCACCACTACTTTCAAAAGAGATTGATACGATACGGATGTGTGAAGATGCGTGTTCCAATAGACATAAGTCTTCCAGTGCAGCAGTTTTTTGAAGACGGTGCCTCTTCGAATGAATTAGGTAGTGTCGGGGGCTCATGGAAGATGCAGTCATGGGGTGCGAGCGGTCTACAAAATACCTGCACCCTCCCCAAACTGTTCAGAAATCACCTGCTGGATTTTATCAGAACGCTAAAGAAGCTGAAGCAACACCCGCTAGCCTTTAAACTTCTGATTTAAATGGAGAAACATACTGGATAGGCTGTGAAATTCCACATCTAGCTTTATAATAGAAACACCCACGTTCACTGGAGAGCAGTGGTACTTGCTTGTCTGAAGTCTTCAGATTTCTTATGCATGCTGTGACATTTCCCGTCCATTTAATGGCGTTAATCCTACGCCGGGATTGCCTTGGCTTGTTGCTGGGACGCTCATCTGCCCAGCCTTTTGCTACAGTTGAACAAATGAATACTTTGTGGTATGCAAAACTTGCCATTTGGGTATTATTTTCACTATGTGTCTTTTTCTTAAATTCCAACATCACTTTTCTCTCTCTCCCTCTCTTTTGTGTGTTACTTTCTGTGTAGCGCGAGCCCATCTGCATTTAGTCGGATGAGTGGGAACTGTGGGCACGCAACAGTACATGATCCCTTCTATTACATAATTAAATTGCCATAATGTATATGACTTAGGAATATGTCTGAACAAGTCGCTATGAATCATACATTTTTCAGCCTGAAACTGCCCTATTTAGCTTTTGTTAATCATTTCACTGTTCCTACATTTTGAAGGAAAGATTCCTTTCGCTTCGACTCCAAAGGCAAAAAGATGGGAAGGGTGAAACACATTTCCATCTCAGCTATGCTAGTGAAATACGAACATAAGGTAAATTACACCACGTGCAGTTGAGATCAGAATCTGGCACAGTGTCTTTGTGCCCCATGATAAGAAGTTTCTGCAGTCCCAACCTACTGAACTATCAGTATCAGCAAGCAAGTAGACAACTAATTGTTACGCTTTCTGAATTGTTACACTTCTTTGAGAAAATATTCTCAAATGGTTTTTGGGCACTGATCTGCAGGGCAAGTTTCTAAACAGCAGCTTTCTAAAAAATTGGTCCTTAAATCTGTTGTTTTCTTCTACCAGTTGCCACTTGATCAAAATAAGTAAATAAAACCCCCCTGTTCTGAACAAATCTCTCCTTGTCTTTAGCAGGATCCTGCTCTGAGGAAAATCCATCTTGTCTTTATCAGGAGCTCTGTCTGCTCAGAGAGCGAGGATGCTGCCAAAAACATGGGAGAGTTTTGGCTACAATTAAACGCAAGGAGTCAGTAGTAAAGGGAAAAAAGGCCAGCTGTCCCTGGGCAGGGTCTCGTGTCTGGAGGGTGGCACCAGCCAGGGGATTGCTTGGTGGGATCACCTACCCTGCGGGTCTCAGTGGGGTCTTGCTGGTTCTCCCCCAAAAAGTCAGTATCAACAGGCAACCCACGTTTCAGACTGGAGACTCGCTTTACTGTGGATTTTAGTGATTCACACTCCTCCCTTTGTTTCTGAGCTATTTCTGCTGTGTCAGCCGCAGCACAGTGGTTGCATCTAAGGGGCATCTTATTACTGTGCAGAATTTTATACAGAATGAATAATCGAACCTCTGCAATGTATTTCAGGGTCAGGCTTGCAAAATCTCTGGTGTAGCAAAGGGACTGACTGCCACACAAAGGAAACAATGAGTGCAGTCCTGCTCTGCATAGGGCCAAGGTATTGAATGCACATATTTTGATGAGAATTTAATGTTCTATGTCTTACAAAACGTACTCGTGGCACTGCCTGCACGGGTCCAGCCTCTTTTTTCCACATTGCGGCATGGAGACTGCATGAAACGAATAGCGAAAGCCATGTTATTTCTCATGGTTTTACAAAGCAGAAAGAAATAGTAGTTTGGAAGGGGAGGGGAGCCTTTGTCATGCAGATTAAAGCGCTTGCATTCATACAGGCAGAGACTTTCTTGGCACAGCCTGCGATCTTTCTGCGGCTTTTCTTCTTCGATTAGAAGATTCAACAATGTTATTTCAATTCCCTTCTTAGTATAGGTGTCTAGCATGAGCTTACATTTCATTCAGAGACTATATTAACTGCACAATGGTTCTATTTATAAACGATTTACTAGAGAGCACAATTAGAAAAATATAGGTGGTGTGAAAAAGAGCGATCACCCTTTGCTCTCAGTGGTTATGACAAGATTTGCCTCTTGCACAGCATACAGTTGTGATCCCAGGGTTGCAGGGCACCTTGTAAACATTAAGTACAAATGTAATGTCCTAACTTTTAGAGTGTCTTTACTGGATAATAAAAATAGAAAATGTTCTTACTTTGCATAGTGAACCCAAGCTGTCCACCTGTGTGTAAAATGCTAATGGTGATAAGGCAGGGTTGTACCCACCCTGAGATAGCTAATGAAAGGAAATCCCTGCTGGAAGCTGGTGGTGGGAATGGCCTTCTCCAACTACACAGAAGTAAATCTGACCTGTACCTTGCCTCCGAGGGATTTTCCATTTTAACATAGCTGTTTGGATATACATGCTGCAAGACATGTTGACACTCATTGGAGAGTCATGGGTTCGATGAATGGACCACTCGGTGGATAAGGAACTGGCTGGATGGCCGCACTCAAAGGGTTGTGGTTAATGGGTCAATGTCCACGTGGCGGCCAGTGACGAGTGGTGTCCCGCAAGGGTCAGTACTGGGACCAGTGCTATTTAACATCTTTGTTGGAGACATGGACAGTGGGATCGAGTGCACCCTCAGCAAGTTTGCCGATGACACCAAGCTCGGTGGCGCGGTTGACACACTGGAGGGAAGGGATGCCATCCAGAGGGACCTGGACAGGCTTGAGAGGTGGGCTAATGCAAATGGCATGAAGTTCAACCAAGCCAAGTGCAGAGTCCTACACCTGGGACGTGGCAATCCCAGGCATAAATACAGGCTGGGCAGAGAATGGCTGGAGAGCAGCCCTGAGGAGAAGGACTTGGGAGTGCTCATGGATGAGAAGCTCAACATGAGCCGGCAGTGCGCGCTGGCAGCCCAGAAAGCCAACCGTATCCTGGGTTGCATCAAAAGAAGCGTGGCCAGCAGGGCACGGGAGGTGATTCTCCCCCTCTACTCTGCGCTTGTGAGACCCCACCTGGAGTACTGTGTCCAGCTCTGGAGTCCTCAACATAGAAAGGACATGGAACTGTTGGAACAGGTCCAGCGAAGGGCCACTAAGATGATTAGAGGGATGGAGCACCTCTCCTATGAGGACAGGCTGAGAGAGCTGGGGCTGTTCAGCCTGGAGAAGAGAAGGCTCCGGGGAGACCTGATAGCAGCCTTTCAGTATCTGAAGGGAGCCTACAGGAGAGCTGGAGAGGGACTCTTTGTCAGGAAGTCTAGTGCTAGGACAAGGGGTAATGGTTTTAAATTGGAAGAGGGGAGATTTAGGTTAGATATTAGGAAGAAGTTCTTTACTGTGAGGGTGGTGAGGCACTGGAACAGGTTACCCAGGGAAGTTGTGGATGCCCCATCCCTGGAAGTGTTTAAGGCCAGGCTGGATGGGGCTTTGAGCAACCTGCTCTAGTGAGAGGTGTCCCTGCCCATGGCAGGGGCGTTGGAACTTGATGATCTTTAAGGTCCCTTCCAACTCTAACCATTCTATGATTCTATGATTCTATGATTCATTGACTTCAGCCAAACCTGAGGGTGCCCATCACTCCTGAACCTATCAAGCTATGAGGAGTAAAATTTCTGAGGTGGTCCAGCATCCTAAAGGTTAAGGACCTCAAGGATCACAGAATCACACGGATGCTAAGTCCTACAGAGAATCTGACAGAATATGACCCTGCAGGTCAGTGGCACAAGCAGGATGACAAGTCTGGAGGACAGTCCTGCTTCCCAGTCCCACGCTCAGCCCATGCACCAACTCTGTTGCTTGGTCTCCCACTGCAGTGGTGATTGCTTAGACATTTACTCTGTACAACAATGTCCCTTGAGAATCATAACGCATGAAAAATACAGGGTGTTTTCTAAGTTATTTCTTGTCTACACCTTTTTCAAGCTATTTAAAAAACAAGTCCTTGATGTGATTCCGCATGTATATAAAATCACACAAACCACTGTAATACAAGACTGACCCTATATGAAGAGTGTCCATATGCATCAGCAGAGCCCACTGCACCCTATTGTTTGAACATCAGGATCTGTTACATATTTGTCTTTGTGGGTGCCAAAATAAAAAACCACCTTACTAGCACCATTTCTTGGCAAATATTGAATTATTTTTATTAATATTTTCTGATAACTTCTCCACTGGAAATGAGGCAAATACCTGTCAAGGAGTGCCCCCGGTCTACTGAGCTTATGAACTTTTTAAAAAAAGTTCACCATCCAGCACATTTGCTTTTATTCCCACTACAAGCTTTTCATCCTGATAGGCCAGACGCTAGCCTTCTGGATGTTGCCTATATTTCTTAGGAAATTCATTAATTTCCATCTCATACTAGTTGCCCAAAGTTAGCTTTCAGTTTAGAACAAAAAGGTCTGAGCAAAGAAGTCATGCTTTACTTTTTGCAGAGATGAAGAAGCACACAATTATGTTGCATTTTCTTTATCGTAGTCCAAAACACTATGTAACTCTTTTTAGAGGAGGATGCTTCTGCATTTATCTGGATCTTTACAGCTTCTGAACAGTTCAGGGAGGGAATAAAGGAGAAGGAACTACAGAAACTAAGAGCCATGATTTTCCCTACTGTGTATTTTTCATTTTTAGAACATTGAATTGCCTACTGAAAAAGAATTTGAAAAAGATACGCAGGTAAGTGCAGTTGAAAAATTATGGCACCAGTGCGAGTGCCTGAAGTCAGATGGTTGTTCTCAAATGTAGCACCTGGCCTCTGTAGTCTATAACAGGAGAGAACCCAACCAACCAGCCAAGGACCCCAACATTAGAAAACTGGTCCAGATCATTGTCACCTAAAAATCTCTTCTCAGAAAACCAAAGTCAAAATTATACTCATTCAGAAGGCATTAGTAGTCAACATTTCCTTCCAGTCAAATGTTTCTTTAATTATTTCAAAGCATGTCTTTCTATTTTTATCATGACTGATCAACCAAAAAAAATCAATTTGTGTGTTAAATTAAAGAACTTCCCATTGAATCAAATTAGTTTTTAGCGAGACTCATCTTTAAGTCCCAGTGCAGCTAAAACACCTGCCTTGTAGCAGATAGTGGTTCCTTTTGTTTAATATGCACAGATGTCCTGGAATGCAAGAGGATAAGGATCTGGGGGCACTTACCTTGTAGGTTCAAATAACAGTTCTTTTACTGGGTGTTTGCGGTTGTTTTAAATAACGGAAAGAAAAGTAAGACAAGAGAACATTATTTTGTATTAAAGGTGGGGGGTCCAATCCAAAACCCATGAAGTGCAAAGCTTTTTCCTCTGTGTAGGGCGAGCCAGGCTATTTGCTACAAAAAGCAGCATTTTGTTGGGGTAGTCCCAGTCCCACAGCTGGATTCAGTGCTGGAGCTGCCTGCAGGATCAACACCCCAAACTGTTTTGCCGACAACCTCTCTCTGTGGAGGGGGATCATGATCCTGCTGCCATTTGCGTTTCCAAGGCTGTAGCTGGGAACTGCTGGGCTGAGTTGGGAGAGCTGCGATAGCAGTGGGCATCTTCCCCTGGAGGGACCAGTACCCACAGTGTGGTGGTGCGGAGGGCTGCGGCAGGCAGCGGAGCGCGGCTGGTGCTCCGGGAATGCGACCATAAGGACGTGGGCATCCTTAGCAGGCATCACGCAGCAGGTCTGAGACCTAACCAAACGGACAGCTGTGCAGTTTCGTGTGGTTTCAAGGCATGTTCTTTCATGCAAATTTTTTAATAACCTAATTTGCTTACTTGCAACTGACTTGCTAACAACCGTAAACCCTCTTTAAAAATAATACGCATTTTGTGCCGCTGCAAGGCAGCCCTGGTGACTGAAGTTATTGCTCCTGCTTCAGGGAATGATCAGCAAAAGCCTTCCCCTGGCAGCCTGCCTCATCTCTGGCCAGCGGGACCACTGCCTTTGAAGTATGAGGCCGAGTCACTCGGAAAAAGTGTGGGGCTCCTCAGAGTCTCATCTCACCACAGGTTTATTGCACAGGCAGCGGACTGGAAAGATTGTTAACGCGGACTGAATGTGCTGGGATCAGAGCGGCTGATCTGCAGGCTCCGAGGCTTGTTTGCACCACGCTGGGATGTTCAGGTACTTGCTATGCACTGTGTTACCTTTTCTAAAGCAAAGCTTGTTACCTAGAAAAGGAAATTTATTAAACGTAAAGCTGGTTCTGCTTTAGACTGAAGAAAGGCTCTCACTCCCCGGATTGTGATGTCTCCTATGGCACATTCAGTCTATAATGGGTTGACTCCTGCAGACTGCACACTTACAAGCAAACGTTAAATCCACACCTTTCATCCTACTCCGAGGGTGCAGACCCTGAAAAAAGCTTAGGAGTAGTTGTGAACCAGCACAGGAATGCCAGGCCCTGGGACGGCCAGGTCCTGCCTCTACTCGGACACTGGGACTTCTGACAAAATGCATCCAGGAGCAAGGATGCTCTTGTTTGGGTCCCCAGCAGGCTGCAAATCTGTGAGTTTCTTGTGGCTAAATGATGGAGTAGATCCACAGAGAGAGCCTTACATCTGGTCTGACCTCTAGACGGGACTCATAAAGCATTCATCAATTCTGTGCGCAGCTCTTCTGAAGGGCCCTGGTTTCCTCTACAGTGGTGCAAAACCTTTCCCTCTGCGGCTTCTCCTGTCGGTTCCCGCGCTCCAGCTGGGACTGTGGGCTGGTCCCCTCATGACTCCCTCTTCTAGCATTTCAGTTTTCTGCTTGATGAGCAAGTGATGTCTGCCTCTCCCTCCTTATCAGACACCATGACATGTGCATGAGTATGGAGAGCTGGATCCAGAGCGCCAGCCAGCTGGTCTGTAAGGAGGGACCCTCCTATACCCACCCTGGAGGAGACGGGCTCTCCCCCTGTGCTGGAAGGCAGGACACGTGCGAGTCTGCACCGTGATGCTCAAGGGGCTGAACTCCCTCGACGTTTGTTGTTTCAGGGTGACTAGCAGTGGTATCGAAGGAGATGCAAACTGTGATTAAGTCTTGTGCCCGACACTGCAAAATAATGTCCATGTACAAAACTGAAAGCAAAGACAACCTTTCTTGAGACTGTCTAGTTGTCATTATCTTCGGAACAGCAGCAAGGGAAGAAAAATCATGTTGTTGTTTTTTTTCTTTAATGAATGTCCTCCACTGAAGGACGTTGTCACAACAGTGATTTGGCAGTGGAGGGGAGTTGAAGCTGAAAGACCAGATGCTCGGGTGGTGTAAGATGGCTTTAGCTTCGTGGAATTCAGTGGAGCTTCATTGCTTTACCCTTTACAATCTGATTCATAAGCCCCAACACCTTGTCTCCAGTTTCTAACTGCTAAAATCACTTTTTTCTCTTAAATAACACTTTCAGGGTGTTATAAAAGAACTTTCACTAAATTAAACAAAAGGAAAATTAGAACCTCGTGAACTAACAGATTTAACGCTCCAACTTACCCTGATTCAGTCCTTGGGTGGTTTGCTTTGAGGAAATGTTATGACACAAAACCGGGGGAGAGGATTTTAAATAAAAACCCAGCAGGATCACATAACCAGAACTTTCTTGCTTAATAAAACCCCCACCACTTTTGTTTTTAAAAGTAATTATATGATACAAACTCTTCTTATTTGCTGATATCTCAGACCCAGCCCTGAGATAAAGGCTTACCTAATGCATTGGGTTTTTTCCCAGACCATGTCTGTCACATCCCATCAGCACTGTGAGGTTCTTCCTGTCCCCCTTCCCGCCTGGTTCTGTTGGAGCCGGTGGCTGAGGTGGGGGGGAGGTGGAAGCTCTCCAAGCCTGGCGGCGCTGTGCCGTGCTTGCTGCTGGCCCCTTGCCCGATGGCCACAACATCTCCCTTGGTCTCATCATCATGGAGTTTGGTGTTCCTGTAGATTAGTCCCCTCTGTCTTGTGTTTGCTCGATATTACCTGTTTTTTTCCTCAATATCTCAGGTGAGGTTAGACCAGCTGTAACAGTCCTCAGTGCTGCCTGTATCGTAGGTACAACACCCCCTCACACGGAGCAGATCGCTCTCTCTCATACTCTATGTTATCACCCCAAGCACAATTCTGCTCTCCTCTTGCTTGTCTCACCACCTTACCCCCAGATAATCCTCGCCTTCAGCAAAACTTGGCTGGGCTATGGTGCTGTGCCAGACCATCCCCTCAGAATGCGTATGGCCGCACTTTGAAAGAAATGTAACTGAAAGAGATGAATAGATTTCGCACCCCAAATTTTCCTAAGAATCTGGTGAGCGAAGCTAGACTTGAGGGTCTCAGCATACCTTGCACAGTTTGGAGTGGATGTAATAACACAAACAATAATTGCGCAAGGCAGACAACTGCTTTTGGGCCAGGTGACACCCAGAGGCCCCTTCCAACCTGCGCTGAGGGTCTGGTACCATGCAGCTGCAGAAATGCAGCTGCAGAAATGCAAGCGCAACCTCCACAGACCATGTGCTTGCAGGGGGCTTGATCCTCCAGCAGGGTAAAGAAAGTGGCTGTGCTGAGGAGGGGGCACAGTCTCTGACACAGGTAGGCTCCCAGTTGGTGACGGTGCATCACAGGAAGCCTTGCACAGAGAATTCAGTTTCCCTTTCCCCTCACCCTGGTCTGAGATATTCAGGACTGTTTTTTTCCTGCCTGCGTATGGGTGACGCGTCATTGCAATCACCATGACATCATCTTCCAGGAGAGCCGCTGACGTGGAGGGGAAAGAGGAGTCAGCCTTGCTCGTGCCATGCCCGCCCAAGCGGGTTTGCTGCCGGCAAGTCTTGGGACCACTGACGCAGATTGAAAATGTCAGCAGCCCTCATAAAAATTTGATATAGCAGTTTTTGCACTTCACCATCCCGAAAGCAAAGATCAAAAAGGAATTGAACCCACTGGCGGATGAAACGGCAAGGCTGTCGGATTTATTTGTATGGCATTTTTAATTGAAGGCTAAGTAAATAAATAAATAAGTCAGATTTCATGTAATTGCTGGCCAATATTAAAAAAAAATCTTGGCTTTTGTCCGTGGGAACCATCTGTCTTATACCTAGCAGGAGTTTGCACCTAAGTAATCTTTTTCTCTTTTTTTTTTTGTCTGCTTGTAGAATGAGTTATCCCTTACCCTGGATTTCCTCCATCTCTGCCTCTTGTGAGGCTGAGCCAGTCGCATATGTCAGGTTTCAGCAGGCAGCAGGCTGCCTGCCCAGGTAGCAGATTTAATGAAAATTCTCTCTTTTCCCATCCAAGCAAACCAGTTATCATCCCGTGTGCAGGCAGGAAAGGCGCGATAGTCTCCCAGGCCAAGGGCTCTCTGATCAGCGACAGACCCCTGGCAAAGGGCTGCCAGGGACAGCGGTGCATTCGTGAGTGTCCCATCCTGCCTGGATCCTGAGGATTTACTGTACTTGATGATGTCTTTATGAACATTCCCTTTATTTCTATTTCCCACCTCAATATACTACATATATACATATATACTACATACTACTATACCTTGTCGTCACACAAAAGGAGGCAAGCTCTTAGTACCACAACTCAACCACAAGCTGCACCTATGCATATATATATGCACAACTAGAAACACCACAACCCTCAAATTTATTTTTTTTTAGATTTTTCAGATTTTTCTTTACTCCAGAACTGTCCCAGTCCTGCAGAGAAAGGGTTTCTTCCTCAGGAACTTAAAAGGTGAGGTTCAAAATTCATTCTATTGAGTTGATTGATTTTAGCATGCCAGGTTTGTACCTTATTCATCATCCTTCGGTTTTGGAGACAGAATACCAGGAGTTGCTCTAATAAAGGAGATGTCCCCAGCACTGGAATAAGGTGGTCCCTACTGGGATGGGAGGAATTACCTCCCTTGTTATAGGTGCTCTGGGGCAGGGAGAGAGCTGGAACAACGGTGTGGGTTAAAAGTCACAAGACAATAATGATTAAAAAAGGGTGTGTGTGAGGGTTTTCTTTATTTTTAATGTAATTGTTTGTGGAGAGGAATGGTTAGCAGTGCTTGAGGTCCATACATGCTCTGTTTGCAGGTAAGCGGCAGTAGGAGACCGGTCAGGAACATGGCCCTGCTGGGAGATGGGACAGTGACCCAAGTCCTTACACCCAGGGTCACCAGTGCCACAGGTGTTTACAGCCCTGCAGACTGCCCTGCTCTGGCCATGACAGTAGCTCTCAAGCATCGTGGGGCACATGGGAGGGACAGCAAAGTGGAGAGCTTACCAAGCTGACTGCACAGATGAACCCTTGTCTTACTTCTCCCATCCCAACGAGATATTGCACCAATTGTCTAAAGAATTCACTCAGAGTCTTTACTGTTATTGCAGTTATAACAGCTACCCTAAAGTAAGACTAAATAAAGCCACATCACTGTGATCTAGTTTAAAGTTGAATTATTAGTTCTTGCCAAAGTGTTTGATGCAAGGGCGGTGGCAGTCCTTGTGGCAGCCTGACACAGAGTGACTCTGACGCGAGTGTTGTCCAGCTCAGTCCCACTGTAATGTTTCCAATTCTTTTAGCCCAATTAAAAACATTAGGCACTGAAGACAATGTCCAGACGTGACACGGTCCAGCCATAATCCACTCCAGCCATAGCAAAGCTCAGCCAGCTGGCTCATAGAACTGCCGTTCAGAGGTCAGAAAGACTCATCAGAAATAAATTAAGGGTATGAGAAGAAAGAGGGAGAATGAGAGAAGGAAACCAAGTCATGACATGCAAACTGCAAGACTGATTTCTACTTTCTACCAGGCCTTCAAGTGGAGCAAGGACGCTGTGGTACCAGCAAGAGAGACCTCTGCAGAGCAACAAGTTGGCGAGGGTCACCCAGGACTGTGTCCTGTTGAGTTCTGAGTATCTTCAAGCATGGAGCCTTCACAAGCCCTCTGGGCAACCTGCTCTGGTGTTTAACCTTCCTTACAATAAAAAAAGTCGTCTTCTTCTGTTTAAACAGAATTTCCTGTGTTTCAGTTTGTGACCATTGCCTCCGCCACAGAGAAGCATCTGGCTCCATCTTCTTTACTCCCTCCCCATCAGGTATTTAAAGATACTGATAGGATCCCACTGAGCCTTCTCTTCTCCAGGCTGAGCAGTCCCACCCCTCTCAACCTCTCCTCGTATGGCAGGTGCTCCGGTCCCTTTATCACCTTCGTGGTCCTTGCTGGACTTGCCCCAGTATGTCCACATTTCCCTTGTACTGGGGAGACTCTCACCTTCCAGGTTCTGTAACAGCACCCTGGTTTTTGCTTCACAAATCCTCTACACACTATCAAATTATAGAATAGCCATTGCTCAATGCAGTAATTTTTGAAAGAAATTATTTCACAGGCAAGGCCATTTTAGGCTTAAATTTAACTTCTGCATGGGAGTGGAAGCGTGTCTGGATAATGGCAGAACTGGGATACGCAGGTTCACATAGAGCCTTCATGGTTTTGTTGACTGCACATCCGTATGCAAATAACTATAGCACTAATAATGTGTGCAAGGGAATGGAGACCATTTGGAAATCTGGATGATTTTGATGGAACATAGAGCAGAGACTTTTTTTCTTCTGGCCATGTGCTTCATCACACTAGCCCATTTTAGTTATCCTTGAATAGACTTTGATCTTTTAAAAATGTGCTTGATACTCAAATTATTTGGCCAGTAGTTGAGTAAGTACATTTCCTTCTAGAATTTACTCACGTTCCCCAAGATTATCCGTTGTTCATGCTGCAGGAAGCATCACCCAGCTCATAAAATATGATTTTTGCTTTCAGAGCATCCAACTGCCATTCATGCATTTCAGTTTGGCAAAGCTGCAATTTCCAGCAAGCCATATGATCAATGTCTATCTCCAGAAGTATTTACGATGCTTTTCCTATGGATGCATTAGCAAAAAGTCAGTTTGGAGAAACATTAAGCAAAAGTGAACAAAGTGTTTTGCGTGTCATCTACGCATCAAAAGGTGGAAGTGGGATAAGACCTAAGCATTATATACCTGTCAAAGCTGTACGAGGTCTCTTTTATTGCAAAACAAAGCACCAGCGACTGCGTAGTTACTCCTACCTACCAGGGCAGTCCCAGAGCTCTCGCGTAGCAGAGCCCCAGCACAGCTGTGTTGCCTGTTGAACAACACCACAGCTCTTTCATCAGGCTCACCAACCTGATCAAAGTCAGTCTTTTTGGTGGCCCCTTGCAACAACACAGATATAATGACTTTAATATTTATTCCAACATTTTTTTTTTCCAGTACAGCAGGTAGATAATATCTGTACCTAGTAAGACTATTTGTATTTAAAGACTAGCCTGAAGGCATTTGTGAACTTACACGTACAAAGGGGAAGATTTATTCCTGCAAAATATCACTGTTACAGTACAGAAGGGTGGCACAAAACTGTAGTCATCTCCAAAAGAAAAACGATAGTGCTTCTCTGTAGTCAGGGTAAGGAAGGAGGAAAAGACTTGGTCCCACTTCAAGATATGACCTAGAATAAGCAATCCAATATCTTTGCAGGCAAAGGTGTCCTGTCAACTATCTTCTGTGGAAAACTGTAAATCTCTCCATTTCACCTTTTGCGACAGAAAGAAGAATTCAACTGACACTTGTGTTCCTCTTCTTTAAAATGAAGATATGGTTGCACTATGTCAATTAAAGATTTGATCTTTTCCAAATTTATTGGGGATATGGAAAAACTTGGTACAAAAATATTGGCTTAAGATTTGCATATTCATCTAGCACCTACTACAGAGTGATGCAGGTGTGTTGCTGGGAGCATGAGGTGCCACACTCTACAAATAATGACCACTCATAAGAGTACTGCTTATGTTGCTTTGCACAGTTTAAATAAACTGTGTTGAGATAACAGCTCCTTGGTAGGGCCACTTATTTTAAGGGCCGTTTTTTCCTGTTGTAATTACATCACCATAGTTAAAATGACTAAACACTTTGAAACTTAGGCCAAGCTTCAGAGGTGTTGCAAACTTCAGTGAAGTTCGATGGATACTTCGATGAAGTCAAATGATAAGCAGTTACTATTATGAATAAAAAAAGAACATTTTTTCATATTTGGTTTAGTACAGGATCTAGACTAAGGCTCCAGGGTATGTGCTGGGGACCAAATTCTTGGTTCCTTCCTCGTTTCTCACTCTGTCATGCTTCCAGTGCACTGAGTGAGGATCCTCCCAATGCCCTTGTGTCATTTTGAACTTTCCAGCTCCCACTGGCACCACTTCACATAGCACAAAGCAATTTCTTTCCATTAAAAAGGACATTAAGGTGATGTAGTTGAAATTGTTCTGTGCCCTAAATCTATATAATTTGTTGCTTTTGAGCAATTTGGCTCAGCTTCCATTACCACAGACTGACATCAACAAACCATTTCATCTTCCAGGCCTGTCACATCAAGTATTTTTTACAGCACTGTTATAACTTCATTTCAGAAAGTGGCTGTGACAAAGAAAGGGCTGCATTAGACTCAGTGTCAATAGCAATCTGATTTGCTTCTCAGAAATTTCATTAGCCAAAAATAAATTAGAAAGTGACATGTGTACAGCATAAGTAGTTCAAAGCCACTGAGGAATGAAGCCCTTTGACAAAGCAGTGCAGTTTCTTATGCATGCCCCAGCAGAAGCACCCTTGAGCACTGCCACATCCTTAGCAGTGGCATGACCATCACTGGTCCTGTCCTCTCTCTGCTCTTACCACCTTCCGGGAAAATCGCTGTTTTCAGATCTACATTCCCCAGACTTGCTTGTATCCCTGCCAGGGTGGCTGCTTCTCAAGCGACTGGGCAAACTCTGGTTTTAAGTAACAGGAGATTAAAACCCAGTGAATGCAGCAGCATCGAGTAAGAGGGACGCAGGCTTTGGCGGGGGAAGAGCCTTAGTGCCCAGCACAGTGCAAGCGCTGCCGATGGTTTATGTGGGTCTGGAGGCACTGGAAGGGGCTGAGACAAAAGTATTCATCTTCTTTATGCTTTCCTTAACGTAGTGCATTATTTCTACTGCCTCTCTGCCCACTAGACATCTCTTTTGCCTTTTTTAACCACATGGAGTGCATTGCACTGGTTGCTCCAGAGTCACTTCTTCTAAGATACAGTTCTTTGTAGGGCTGATCTATCTTGCTTGGGCAGAACGACTTTGAATTTGACTGCCTTTAAATGCCTTGCTTTTGAAAAGTCTCAGTTTGCCTCATGATCCAGATCTTTTTGTCCTCCCCAATGTTTGCTGCATTTGAAATTTTACCAAGAGTGATTTTGTGTCTTATGGATAATGGATAAAAATTTTGGAGACGTACCAAGCTCCTGCTGATCTTCCCAAGATCCCATAGATAACAAATCTGTTTGATGAAGAAAATACTATTTGAGCTGTTTATTAGTCACTTCTTAATCCACCTAATGCTTTATTAATATTGTATATTGATAATTTCTTATCAGAATGCCAATATCATACTCAGGAAAAAAAACTTGCAAAAATCTATTATGTCTTTGCAGTTATAAATCAAATGCATAATCTCCTCAAAGAATTAAATCTTCTTGTTGGCAGCTCTTATCTTCCATAATTACATTTCTACTCTTGTCCTTCTTCAGCTTTTTTATGTTCTTGCCTAATACCACAACTCACTGTCCTTCAGTTGTCAAAGGGGAGCAAACCTGCTGGTTTTGGATTTGTTACTACAACAGCCCTCTCCTAGACTTCACAACTTGCTCAGGAAGCCGAGGTTTATCCAGCAGTTAGCACCGACAAAGTGGACATCCTGTCTTTTTATTGTCATCTCTCCTTTCAGATATGACCTTGTCTTCTAGGTCCTTAGTTTTCTTTAGAAATTTCCTATGTTTTATAATGTTGGACTTTTTGCCACAGAGAGCATAAAATAGGGCAGGGGAAATATCTAATTGGTGTCTTCCTTACATTCTTTACTGACATTTAAAGGGCATTTCAGCTGTGCCCATGTAGTCACACAGTGTTGGCACTCGCGCCCACGGGACAGGAGAGTGTCCTTGGTGACACTGCCCAGCCCCACACCAGCACAGCACACCCGACCCTGCTCACACCGCTTTGACCATCGGTGGGGCCCATCCAAGCCAATGGGTCTCAAACTTGTTGAACGTACAACCTTGTTTTGGCTCATTCATTCAGGTACGACTCCCCTGAGCACAGCTCCCTGGGTTTACAGCCGAACTCAATGTGTTTCTGCTCAGAGCCGCTCCATACTTAGCTGATCACTTCCATTTAGAGCTAGTAACCTTACGTAATGCATAGCTGCATTCGCACACTGCAGATGCTCCAAAATCATGCCTAACAACAGCTCACCCGTTCTCAGACAACCCAGCAGCAGTTTGGTTTCTCCACAACACAGAATAAGAAATGTTCCTCATTTCTACACGAAGTGTCTATACTGCCAGCTACCATCCACTGCTACAAGGTGCTCAGCACAACCACAGGGAGGATGAAGTGCGTACTTTACCTGCAGAAACTAAAGGATACCTGTCTTTTTTTCCGAGCCCCTGAGAGGTCTGAGCGACTGCCCTTTCTCTGTAGACTTGTGCACCTCACAGATGAACCCTGACAAGTGGGAGGGGTGGCAGAGACCCACCCCCAGGAACTGTGCCTCATAGCTTGCTTTTGCACCAGCCTGGGCATCATGACAGAAAGGAAGCCTATGAAAAGGTGCTTGCACAATAGTCCTCAGCGGCAATTTTGCATGGGACGTGCATGTGGCAATTTGGCTGAGAGTGAGACCTGCAAAGTTATTTGCAAATTCAAGTACAAAAAAAAGGCCTCTTTTTTTTGTTTTGTTTTCCCACACATAACAAGCAAACCTTGTCTTGTTATTATTATCTTCACAATTAATAATCTATACTGTTCTTTTTTGTATGATTTTGTTCACTTAATCCTCCCCTGCATTAAGCACACTACAGCCACTACACAATACCAACATTTTCATTAAGGTCCCTGCCAGCCAGAAAGCATGAGGACCAGCTCTGCACTGCTGAGACTGGATGGCTGGTTGGTCAGCAGGTTGTCTCTGCCCATGTCTGGAAGGAGAGATAAACATTGTGCAGGTTATAGGCTGCTGCAGATCAAAAGATGTCAAGACACGCAAGAAGATCATAATTTTCCACTGTTGCCATAGAAATCCTCTGTTTTAAGAAGTGCCTGTTCCTTCTGTGACCTGGGTTAGCACACACCGGTGTCATTTAGTCCCCTCTGAGCTTGACTTAGATTTCTACTAGGTTCACACCTCTGACAGGACTGCTTAGAACTATGAAGAAGTTAAAACACAGAAAAAATAAGGTGACTGATAGTGGGTGCTTAGAGAAGGGCACAGGAGTATGAAAGGTGTAGGAGAACCTTCCCAGGAGGCTTTGCCAAGGAACTTCTGTGTCAAGTATGATATCTTTGTCAAGGATTAATAATCCTTGATATATTCTTTCTTCCATCATTTTTTTCCATTCATTGTTTGAACATCTAGAGTTGTGACATCCACCGCCAATGTGTTCCAGTGAGTTCCCCAGTTTAACAATACACTGTGTACACCTCTTGTTTTCAAATCTGCCACGAGAAAGTTTTAAGTGAGGTCCCTTGGCTTTTTTTTTTTATTATGAGAAATTGAATCATTATTTCCTCTTACACTCCCCTATGTGCCTCATGATTTTATAAACCCTAACACATATTCCTCATGGTCCTCTCTTCCAGAGGCTGAAGATTCCTTACTTCTGCCGGGTTGTTCCCTATACAGGTTGATCATGCTTGCGTCCTGTCTTTGTGCTTTTTCTACTACTACTATATCACTGTGGAAAGAGATGCCAATGCTATGTACAGTAGAGATGTATGGTAAGACGCAGGCACACGACCATTATAATATTTTCTGGTTTGTTCTCAGTTTCTTTTCTAACATTTCCTAATATTAATATTAAAATCAGCTTTCCAAAACCTCTCCTGAACTTTGAGTAGACAGTTTAACAGACCTATGCAAAATCTCTTTCCTGAGTGGTAACAACCAGGTCAGAGCCCATCACTGCGTACACGGAGTTGCAGTTGTCTTTTCAGTACGCATCGTTCCACATTTATCAATATCGCAGTTCACCCGGCTTTTTGTCATCCAGCCACTTACTATTGCAAGATTGTCCTACAACTCTGTGCGAACAGCTCTCTGTTTTGCTGCTCTGAATCAGTTCATATCACCATCAATCTCTGTTCCTCATTTTTACAGATCATTTATGAAGACATTGTCATATGATCCATATGATTCATATCAGCTAAGCCCCAGAATAGATCCCTGTGGGACTTCACTGGTAATTGTCTGTGTCCGAGAACACTGTCTGCCTATTCCTACCTTGTTTTTTCTGTCTTTTAATGGTGATGTGCTCATGCAAGTCCCTTCCTTCTCAGGAAGTTTGTGAGGAAACTAGCTTGCAGACTCACCCAGGGGGAGTGAGAATTGTTAGTGAGCATGAGGCAAAATGCACCTTGTCTGCTCTCCATGGGAGAACACAATTAGATCAGCTACATGGGATGTTACTCATGCCTTACACAGGTCATGCTTCCCGGAGCAGAACATCACCACGGGATGAAATAGGAAAGTGAATGAAGCCAGAGACCTCAATAGATTTGGGATTTAACTGTTTGAACAAAAAGGGATAACCGTGAGATATTAGTGTTTGCTTGTTGGGGCTCTTCTGGCCCCATTCTTGAAAACCTGTCCTAATCTAAGGGCACCTGTCAGAAGATTTGAATGCACATTAAACTCTTGCAGGCTGATTCCGAGTATGAATTTGACCAACCAAGGGCCAGATGCCCGGGAAATCTCCAGGACACTGATGTTTTCACTACTGTCAGAGCTGCACAGTGCACTGCTTTTGTGCAGTTAGGAGCGGAAAATTTAATCAGGAGAGGTTGAAGATGGTGCTGGGTTATGGGTTTGCTGTGAGGAGCTTGGAGGTGCTCCCAGAAGAGCAAAGGAAACAGGCAGTGTCACCTGCACCCATGCCCTTGCTGAGATGTGCCAGCAATGATGTGAGGCAACATTAACTCACGGTCGCAGAAGCACTTATCACCAAGGCTCCTGGTTTTTCACTCCACAGCTGCTTGGGGCTGTGCAAAGAGCGTGCATCTACCCAGGACCACCCCCATCCCTGTGTGCTGGCGCATGTTGCGCTCTGGACTTTCTAGTGGCACTAGAGAGAAAAGAGAGTTTTCCCTGTTTCCCTTTAAAAGCAAAATTGGTGAGGTTAAATCCCTTAATTTTCTCTTGATGCATCTAATTTTCTCTACACAGGCTGACACACACTGTAGTGCCTTTATGCCCTCTTGAGAATGTGGAGAAGCTGTCTCATACAAATAACTCTTGTTAATAAACATAATAGTTCACCTTCAGTGAATAGCGAATAGTTCAGAGGTCTTTGAATAGGTAACTCTATTATCCGATTGTGGTAATGAATCATACCTGCTTATGAAATCCTATTTGTCTATACGACACTTTATGTTCCAGCCTGCATCACATTCTGATATAAGAAATTTGCTAATGAGCACTGATGCAGAAATAAAGCAATCATTGCTAAGAGAAAGCGGTTGTGATATTTTCCTGTAATACTAGCAACATTCTTTTAAAGAATATAATAATGCAATGAATACTAAACGTTTGATCTGCAGGACTTTTGTCGCTGTGGTGAGTATTGGCTTCTTGCTTAGCTGAAAAGCAGTCGGTAAGCCTCTGCTCCGGCAGTCTCATCTGGTGGGTGCGCAGGGCTGTGGTCTGTCTCGCTGGAGTCGTGGGCTTTCTGCTCCGGAGCTGATCTCCGAATGCAGAACTGGAGCCCGAGCGCAGCCAAAGCTAAGGGAGGTGCTACAGAAATTGGCATCGCAACCACTTTCCTTCTGTAGGCCTGCTCAAATGCGTTTCAGAATATAAACACCTAACTAGCATGGCTCGCGAGACGTGCACGCTCATAAGAAAAAGAAGGGTTTCACTTTTAATTATACTTTGTGGTGAAATGAGAACTTGAAGCTAAGCGGTTTGGTGGGCCTTGTAATTCCCAATCCCAATTTGGGAAATTCTGCCTGCAACCACAAGGAATAGAAAACTCACTTGCAAAAAAAATGAAAAAAAAAAAAAAAAAAAAAAAAAGGGAAGCATAAGTGCTGCCCAACCCGAACAGGATACAAGTGAGCGGTGCAGGCTGCGCTGCTCCACACCCTGCTGTTTACTGGGTCTGGTGTTTACAAATGCGAACAGCGAAGGTACTCCCTGAGGTGAAGCTGGTTTCCTGAAGCCTGGAGAGGCAGCCCAGAGCAACCCAGCTCATGTGGGCATGTTGGCTTTTAGAAGCCACCAAACATCCCTACTGGGCCACAGCTCCCTGCACCAATGATTTTTATCCCTCAATCTCCCTTTCCTCTTCTCCATGAGATCCCAGGACCCTCCTTGTTCCTTACATCTGCTGCCTGCAATGCCCTAAAACTTCTACAATGCAACACCTCCCACATCTTTTACTTGACCCTGCCTTTGCATCCCTAGAGCCCTCCATGTCCCCGACCCCCCATCGCTGCAGTAGCCACCCTCCATCACTCTCCACCCAAGACAACATCCAGCTTCTCACTCGCTTGCCCCTTGGGCTGGGCGAAACCGAACGGAGACAGCTTGGCTGCTAGCCAGCAGTGCATATGTGCCACTTGGCCAGCCAAATGGCACATGCGTTATCACTGGCCAAGAGCCTGACTTGGGGTCCCTGCAGCTTGATGGGCCTCTTGGCTGCTCCTCGTGGCCTCTGGAGGGGCCACACGGCTCCCACCGCCCCTCAGCAGCCGTGGGGCCAAGCAAGTCGCCTCATGGACCATATGTTGCACAGATTTTGTCCCAGTTTCTCTCTCTGATGCTGCCTGGTTGCTATCTGGGAGAGGGCTGGGGCTGCTCAGGAGTTTGTTTTGGTCACTGGTAACGTTTGTGCCAGGACTAGGGAAAAAATTAAATTTTTAAGAGTCCCAGTGGATGTATAACTTTGAAGAGGGATGCTAAGAAATGAAATGAATTTCGTAATCTACTGCTGACAAATCTCAAAGCTCTCCCGTAGAAAATAGCCCTGCTGAGATAGTATAAACTTATGCTTCTCCCCACTCTTGGCTTGTACCAAGTACTTCCAAAAAAATGAGGTATTTTTTCTGATTCCATTAATGTAGCCTGCTATTTCTGCATATGACACTGAGACAACCTGGCTTTTCATGGTGGATGCATCAAGGAATGGATGACCTTTCATGAACAAAGCATCTTATTTTCAGATAAGTATCTGCAATAAAACAAGAGGAGGGAACTGACGCATGAGCTTAACGTCTCCACTTGGTAAAACTTTTCATAAGGCAGAAATACCTCCTTAGCACGGAGGATTTGGAAACTGCTTTAGAAATGGTGCGCGGCTGATATCAGGCCTTTATTTACATCTCTGAAACCAGGGGCTTCAGTGCAAGCTCTGACAGAGAGCCAGCACACATGGGCTCTGACTTGGGCTGCAGAAGATGTGCTCCGCTGTCAGGTGAGTGCAGTGATCTTTGACCAAGCTAAAAAGCAGGAATGTAGAGAAATACAAAGCTTTCATTTGTATGTCGAAGCACAGTCAGCGAGACAGACGAACCTGCAGTTCAAACCCTCCAAAGGATAATAGTATATAAATTTTTTTTATTGAACATGTCTATAGCAAAAATAACTCGGATTTGGTAGCTGAGCTCGTTTAAAGCAAACGAAATTTTCTGATGTAGAATGGTTTGTGTTCCTTGGTATTCAGTACATTATTCAAGGCAGGTAGCTTCATCTGATGACACTGTGAAGGTACCGAGGTAGCAAGATGCGAAGCATACATAGTGCTTTCAAGCTGCAGAAGGAAGGCTGTGCAGAAATGTGTTCTGCAGACTGAGGGGTGTTTTGCTTCCAAATGGTGGCAAACCTCTGCGATTTATTGCACTGACCTTTGCTTCTTGGTGCACCTGGTAACCGTGAAGGTTTGTGTCAGTGAACTGTTTTTCCCTACAGGGAGAACAAGACACGTCCTGTGCCAAGGAGCAGCCTTGGGGAAAGCGCCAGGGCGATGCCCTCCCCTGTCTGGGGCAGTTTTCTCATGAGCTGGTCCAAGCAGACAAAATGAATTCCCACCTCAAAACATTCTCCTGCCTTTTCTGAGGGCAAGGTGGTTATTCCCTCTCTAACCTTCACTAACACAAGCATTTGGTTAACGCAGGATTTTAAGTACAGCCTTAGCTTTTCATATCCTGTCTTGGAAACTGCCTTGGGAATATCTAAAAGGTCCCAGATTTTCATTTGTTTATGACAAGCTGGTTTTTATTTTAAACAGCAAGAAGATCTTTGTGCATGAAAAATTTGCTCAGCAACTACCAATACCAGGTGGTTCTGAGGAAGCAATGTAAAGTTATAGGGCAAGTGGGTGTGAATTATCCTACAGCTGCCCTTTTTTTCTGAAAGTAAGTGATATTAACTCATGGTCAACACTGTGTGATATGCTGGGAATGAACTCACGCCAAGTGCAACTTTGCGTCTCCCTCTGACTTTGACACAACTGACAGCTGTCGGACACCAGCTTCTAGATTGCACGGCTCACTGGTTTGTTGCAGGAAAGCAGTTTTGGTGTTCTTCCACAGCTTTTGGCGAATACCTCACACAACTGGATCTCTGGCAATTCCCTGCTTTGAAGAAGTAATCAGAGCACTTTGTTCTGCTTCATAAGCTTTAATAGTTCAAAGCAGGGATCAAAAATGATTCTACAGATTTAATTTTATTCAGAACAAGGACCACAAGAAAATAGAGTTTGAAGGGATCTTGTGATGCTGTCTGGTCTACCTTCTTTCTTTTGAGGGTGGCAGAGCACTGGCACAGGCTGCCCAGAGAGGTGGCGGAGTTTCCGACTCTGGAGACATTCCAAACCTGCCTGGACACCACCCTGTGCAACCTGCTGTAGATGGACCTGCTCTGGCAGAGGGGTTGGACCGGATGATCTCCAGAGGTCCCTTCCAACCCTTAACATTCTTGATTCTGTGATTCCTACTCCAAGACAGGATCAGCTCTGCCTGACAAAATGCTGGCAAATATTTCAAGAGAAAAGATCATTTGGGGCCAACTATGCTCGATAAGGTAATCAGACCTGTTTCGGATATGCCGTCACCCATGTGTATTTTGTGAGTACAGCTTAGGCATTCGTGCTGCAGTACAGCCTAGCAGAGACACAGTGATGAAGTGACCTTTTAAATCCTTCCTCTAGAAGCACTGAGCTGGTCTGAGCTGTCCTGCCTGTGGGTGAGAAGGGCAGAGCCGTTCTGCAAGCGCTGTTTGACACCCGGCGCAGCCGGCTGCTGGTCCAGTGACCGGTGAGATATTGCTCTGCCACCCCATCCCTCTTCCACACAGCACAGTGGTCACTTTGCTGAGGGATTTAGAGAAGGGTGTCTTATGGTGGCTAAGATTTTCCAGGCAGCAATTTTAAACTATTTATGCAAACATCATTTCCTGGGCCAGTGATGTTGACATGTGAATTTAAATGTCCCACGGGTGACTCTGAACGTTGTCACTGAAATGCTGATGCTAAGACATGGTGTGACCCTCGCATCTAGGAGGTGCCAGCAGCATCTGCTGTAATGGCAGCAAAACGTCCATGAGTTTATATTATTAGGCAAGGTCTGTGTCCAACAGAGCCTGGAAACAAGGTCTGTTTCCAGCTCTGCTGTGTCTATCTCACCTTGGCCCCCATTTACATTCTGGCCCTGTCCCTCCTTTTGTAAGATGAGAATAATAATGCATGTCAGCCATTAACGGCTGTTGCCAGGTGTAAACAAATGAAATACATAAAGCATCGAATGTAAAGCCACGAGTGGAAAACTCTACAAATGCTGGCAACTTATCATTGCGTTGCTCAGATAACAGCAGTACAAGTATCGCTGTGCTGATGTACCTGGTGTTTGGTTCTCAGAGAAATTCTCATGCCAGTGAAAGTAAATCTCCCAAATTGCACATGGATTTATTTTCCATTTAGCTACTTCTGTGGGCAGTGGCCCATCAACGTTCATCTGAGTAGCACAAGAGCACCCTGCAGATAACCTTCCTACACCAGAGATCAGCTTGTTTCCGAAGTGATTGCGGGCTTTAATCTGAGACGAAACATATGATTGATACTCCACAGTTTAGAGAGTCAAACTAATGCCTTATGATTCATCTACGATTTATAAGTAAGTACTTGCACTGCTATAATGATGGGATCACTGGATGACTCATGCGTGATTTAATGTGTGTGCAAAGTTCCCGTATGTGTCACTTAGTGAAATTTCAGGCTGAACGGATGAGTTTGCTGCCTGGGCCGTGCCCCCAGGCAGGTTCCCCAAAATTCTGGCTGAAGAGCAGCAGGGAGGCCAAGGGCGCTCCCTTCTCCCATGCAACCTGTCCTCTCCAAAGTCCTGAGGGGCACAATGCAAAAGGTAGAGGCACAGCCACATGTTCTCTGGGGTTTTGTTATTGCAATTTCTCTTCTCCAACAAACAATTGCTATGGCAACCTTGCTGCTGCTCAAGTCTCCTCACTTCCTATTTATCCTAAAAGACAGATACAAACTGTGACTGCTCCAAACACTTAGATATTTAAGCCTTTAAAAACTTCAGATGAGAAAGAGTGGGCAGAGAAACATGATTAGCCCCGGACCCTGTAAGGCCTCGTCTACATGCAAATTTCATATCAGTATTTTAGCCAGGAAATTGTAATTTTCATTGCTGTTATGGTTTCTGATCAAATAGGGAAGGCTTTTCTGGCCACGGTGGGCTGATATCTGGTGGTGCTGCTCATGGAGGAAGGATGCTGAGCACTTGGCCTTCCTCTTGGATGCTGCAGCGTGCCCAGGGCTGGGGGAAATGGATCTGCTAAAATGAAACAAAGGCAGTTCAGTGCAAACCTTTGCAAGGTACAAGAAGCTCATGCATTACCTGAGAGGACACTCAACAGGAAGGCAAAGACATGAACGCAGCCCCCCCGAAATCCAGGACATCTCCTGTTCCCAGCAGGGTTTGACACCACACACACACTCGTGGGCGCCCGCAGGTGCACCAGACTGCCAAGCTCTAACGAGACACCTTCGCCCTCCCCTTATTTTTTAAGGACTTAAAATGATTACTAAGATGCTTGCTTTTTTTTCAGTCACCTGTTATTTTTAAGACCAATTTATGTGGGAATGTGAAGGAAAGATTCACCACAAGGATCTTCTGAAAAAGGTCCCTGGAGCCTCTGAATGGGCTCTGCTTTAGGGATGTCTGGTCACATTAGGCTGTGCAACACGGTGTCTGCTTGCTTGCTGAATCACCAGGTTTCATTTTCTACATGAAAGAACAGTCTTTCATTGGAGAAGGAGTAACTATGGTGTTTCTGAGAGAAAGGTGTGTGTCTCCTCTGCGCCCTGCTTTATCTCCTGGTACAATCTAAGTAACGGCCCTGAGAAGGGACGTCTCAGACCAGCTTCTGATCTGATGTTGACTGAAAACTCATCTTTTCCAGCTTAGACTGCCTATGAATCTCTAGATCTAAAATGTATTCCTGGCCCTGCCACAGAGCATGAATTTGGGGAAAACAATTTGAATTGTCAATGCCTGACCTCCCATGCATGCAAAGTGAGGATAAGAGGAATTAATTTGTTGGGGTTTACGAGATCCATTATAATCATGCTTCGAGATCTGATTAATGGGACAGAGTTCAAGCGTTTATTGTTTTCTTTGGCTCAGGTTTCTCCCTGTAAAAAGTCACAGTGGTCATGCTCTAAAACTGTTTGTGTGAGATGTTTGATGCAAACCCCTAGAAGGAAATCAGGAGCTGTGGAAGGAAAACACAGAGAACTGCACGGGGAGGGGAAGAGGCTTTCCTGCAGAGGTGAGTCAGTTCCAGGCGAGAAGGGCAGCTGTGTCCAAAAATAACAGTACCAAAAACAGGCATACATCACTGCACCAAAAGCATCATCCACCTGAAGAAGACATTGGGTTTCATCTGCGAGTTTCTTCTCTCTATTCATCAAGTGGGTTTCTCATCTGCACTGAATGCCACCAGACCTGTTGTCTGTATTTTTGGAGTCCATTTTAATCTGACCCTTGAAAAATACCCTGGCCCCGTTTGTCTCTGGGTCCACAAGCAATTCAAAGTGAACCTGAGGAAGGAATTGATTCCCAAGGGTTAATTTCTGTTTCCTTACATTTTTTGAGGGCAGGTTGATTAACATGCATTTGTGTCCAGATTCCTGTAGTTCTCACTAATCACTCTCTTGTGTTTAGGCTGATTATACCAAACTCAGGATGTTCTGGTCTGTATTACTCTTTGGATAATGTTGGTAACAAGCATCTGTTCTTTAGTTTTCCTACAGTGGCATTGCTGCTGAAGGACTTCTTCATCCTCTGTGACTCTGTAAGTGGTGTTGGGCATAACAGAAATGTTATCCTGAATGATTAACCCCTAACATGTCTGAAGCAAAGTCTTGACTATTGGGTGTGGTTGTTAACTAGAGAAACAGATCCTTTTTGGTCTGGTTCGAGGTAAAACAGGACCAATTTTGTTCAGTAACTCTACTTTCTAACTAGGCCTCTTCCAACTGCTGAAATTACCAGCATGTCGTGCAGAAAACCTGTTGGCTCTCAGAGTGATAAGACCCATGTTTATAGCAGATACCAAGGCACGGTGTGCAGAGAGGCCCTTGCTTATACTTATTGCTGTAACAACCAAGGGCAGCCAAATTTGTTATTTGCCCCGTTGCAAGGTCGGAAGCAGAAAAGCGCAGAGGGGTCCCACCTGTGGGGAGGAGCGGACAGGACAGGTGACACAAAACTGACCAACAGGCTGTTCCATCCCATCTGCATCATGCTCAGTGTAAAAGCTGAGGGATCAAAGGGTCAGCTCTCTCTTTCTTCGATGGCCGACGTCTGAGGACGACTCTGTCTGCATTTGATCCCAACCCGTGTGTTCCTGAATCCAGTTCCCATCCGTCACTGAGTCCACTCTGGGACTTCCCCGGTGCCTGCTGGTGACGTGACTGTCATCCTGGGAGCTTGATATGATTTTGTATATATTTTATTATTTTCTTTTTATTATTTGATTCTTTATATTTCATTGAAGTAGTTTAGTTCCTACTAAACGGGTCTCTCTTTTTCTCTGTCTCCTGCAGAGAGAGGGAACATCTGTTGCTCTGCCTGCTTGGGCCAATCCGGCCCAAAATATCAACACTTTTAAAATCCAGACTTTTTCTGTAGAACAGGATAACAAGATCTTCACATTAAAAAGCTGGCAGTCAAATTACCCGATATGAAATGAAGTTTAGTGCTACCCAGGATCGTCACTTACACGGGAGTCTGGAAGCAGAAGTGAGACAGAAATGATCCCCCAAGCAGAGAACAGGCCCTGGGATTTTNGCCTGCTGGTGACGTGACTGTCATCCTGGGAGCTTGATATGATTTTGTATATATTTTATTATTTTCTTTTTATTATTTGATTCTTTATATTTCATTGAAGTAGTTTAGTTCCTACTAAACGGGTCTCTCTTTTTCTCTGTCTCCTGCAGAGAGAGGGAACATCTGTTGCTCTGCCTGCTTGGGCCAATCCGGCCCAAAATATCAACACTTTTAAAATCCAGACTTTTTCTGTAGAACAGGATAACAAGATCTTCACATTAAAAAGCTGGCAGTCAAATTACCCGATATGAAATGAAGTTTAGTGCTACCCAGGATCGTCACTTACACGGGAGTCTGGAAGCAGAAGTGAGACAGAAATGATCCCCCAAGCAGAGAACAGGCCCTGGGATTTTACCTATTTTTGTCTGTCTTAGGAGTGGAGAGGGGAGGGAAGAAGATGATCTTCAGAAAAGAGAAAGCAGTGCCTGTCTTGTCTTGTCTGCAAGATTCACCACCTAAACCCCTCGTGCAGCTGCTGGCCTGCAGGGAGCTATCTGGTTTGCTGACCATGCCAGCCTCCCTCCAGCATCCTCCCAGGGACCAGGACATGCGCCAGCCTCCCTCCAGCATCCTCCCAGGGACCAGGACATGTGAGGTCCTGTCACAGCTGACTCCAAATAATCAGGCTCAGGAGGAAACAGAGCCTTCTCCAGGTTTCCTCAATTCTCTTCCTCATCCTGGCTAATGTGAGAGTGATACACCAGGAGCATTGCTGTGCTGTTCAGCATCTATGCTCGCTTGTTTTCAGTTAAAAATCAGATGTGATACATCAAGACCAAATTTAAAGCAATTCCACTTGCTTTTGTACTTAAAAAACAGGTTGAAACAAGCCTTTTTCCTCCTTGTCATGCCCATGTAATGCTTGGTAATACCGCTGGTAAGAACGCGGCATGGGTACCTTATCCATCAGAGCACAGTCATCTGTCCAGCCTAATCTGCCGGATTTACATTGTGTAGTTGCTTATGGGCAGCTATTGCTCATCTAATGTCTCATAGCAGTGATTGCCCAGCCTATTGCAAATGTCCATTTAGAGAAGGACTGTATCAGATGATACTGGCACCATATTAAATTTAAACATGCTTCATAACACATCCAAATTTTATAAGTAGTTAAGGAGAGAAAACCACATACCAAATATTTCCAGGCATTTGTTGAGTGAAAATCTGTGTGCTTTGAGCTTTGCTGCAGACAATTTTAGTAGCATCCCATTTTAATACAGTATTTATCAATTGGGAATAGATAGTAATGACTTCAGTGGAAACAAGGCTTGGTTTTGATACATCTAAGAGTTTAATGTTGAAACACAAGCTCTACCTGACCTATGAGATAAGTGCTGCTCTCTCCCCAGGACCTCTTTATGGACTCCATTATCTGTAGGCTTGTTTTCTTGACATTGATTTAACTTCTATTTAGCTTATCTTCCCTGTGGTCTTGGAGGGATTGACAAGAGGCTTTTCTCATTTAAAAAAGAAAAAAATAAAATGAATCTGTTGTTTCTGGCTCAGATGCACACCTGTTTAATGTGTAGCTTCAGCTTTTTTATTAGTTAACAGTAATAAATGAAAAGGCAGTATGCCTAGAGGAAAAAAGAGGTGGTTCATGCAAAACTGTACCAACCTAGGCCCACACTAATGAACAAGGAGGTGGATTTGTGGGAGCTGGATGATGCAGGACACTGGCATCACAACACGGCTGCTCACTCCAGTGCCACTGGTCTGAACACAGTTTGTGCTGCACGCCTCCAGACGTGGTTCCTCCATCCAACCCAGCAGCCAGTGGGTGAGTGTTTAAATGCCGAACCAACAGCAGAACAGATCGGATTTTTGTTGGCAGAGTTGAATGCTACATGGAAAGGGCTGTGAGCATCCCATGGGCAGCGCAGTCCCTGACAGGACAGGAGGCATCTGAGGTGCAGGGGGTGGGCAGAGACCTCACTGCCACTCACCTCCTCCCACCCTCTCCCAGTCAAATCCTAGCCCGTCTTCACTCACAGGTGTTTTTCCCCACTCTGCTCCCCTGGGGAGCCTTTCCAGACCCTTCCTGCTCTATTGGGACAGAATCACCTTTTTCTTTTCAGTCCGAAACCATTCCTGAGCAGAGCAGCTCCTGCAACGCAACTGCTAACACCAGCCCTGCCATCCCCTAGCTTAATCATCATTCTCAACCCTAATGTTTGCTGCACTGATGGAGGACACTACCATCCACACTCTTCCCTGATTTACTAGGCTAAATCAAGCTTACTTTCCTCATATTGGTCAGGCTTTCCCTCCCAATCATCCCCAGAGCCCTTCCTTGAGCCTGGTCCACCTTGGACAACCTGTCTCTGCTGTGCAGGCACTGCTTCATCATTAGCTCACTCCTGTGTTTCCTGCCAAGGTAATTCCTCAATATATTAAATAAATTTGGCTCTGAGACAGTAAAACTGAGGAAGCCCCATTGCTTGAACTGGGAAGTTTCGTCGACCAAGCAAGGATGGAGCCAGCCCTCATGCTGAGAATGCAGATAACATCATTGATTTCAATAGGCTTACATGGCTTTAAACCTGTGACATTTCAGCAAGTTTACATACTGCGTTTTTAAGAACAAACATGAATCGGGATCTTCATGCAGAAATTATCTGGATGTCTGTGGATATTAAGGTAACCTCCACCCACAAGCTCTCAGGACCTTGAAGTTGTAGGTCAGAGGACAGGGGTAGGGATAAAGCACTTAGGTGGAAAACAGGGACTGCAACAGTCAAAGGTAGATCTTTCTGTGGTGAAAATCACGGTAATCTGCTGAAGCTGAGGGAACCATACACAGCTCCTGGCTTTTACTGTGAGGTTAAATTGAACTGTTCACACAGAATTCAAGTGCAATGAGAAAAAATTAGAAAGAACGTGTCTATAAAGTGACAGTAAAAGCTAACCTAGTCTATTCCCCGGGAAGCCAGTCTGAAAGTCTGTATTGGAAAATTTGTCTGGGCTATTGTTCTGCTGACAGCTCTTTTGTGAGGTCTCCATAACTGCTCTGGAAAGATCTTGGATCCAAACCCTGCAGGAAGCCACAGTCCATTCAGTAATGAAAGAAGTTTGCAGTTTAAAACCCCTGTAAAATGAAAAAAATAACTGTTCCATAATCAGAAATTCTTGAGGTGCAGGGTGGAAGGGTCATGTAAAGATCCTGCTGTGCTGTTTCTCCAAGAAAAAAGTTGTTAAACATTCTATAAAATTACTTCTAGCCTGGGCTCAGTTTTCCATACTTTAGTGATTTATTTCCTAATGTGAACAAATATGGGATTTTCCAGGCATGTCGCAGCAGCATAATCCCTTCTTGGGAATTCCTGGCAAATAAGCCTGAAAGGGGCGAGGCCACATGCACAGATAAAAATTCTGGGGTTGGATGGTTTGCAGAGGAGATACCACTGATTTAGGTTAGTTTGCCTTAAAATCTCACTCATGCACTGACAGCTGTGATCTGCTGGCTTCTTCCTGATGACTACCAGCTCTACGTGCTTTTGCTACATTTGATACCTTGAAAAAAAATTAAAAAATCAGCCAAAAGGGAATGAATACCCACATGAGGAAGAGGCCATGATGCAAACTTTTCTCATACGAAACATCAGAGAATCACAGCGAGGTTGGTTTTGGTGGGGAACACCCTTTGGGACCTCATGTTCTCCAGGAGGTGGCTGCACCGCTTGCTTTGCACTCATGTCTCATGATGCCGCCCTTTGCCTGGGGCAGGGGAGTGTGTGTGCCCACCCACGTACGTGTGGCGGAAGCGATGAAGGTCAGAGCAGGCTGAGCTCTGCTCTCGCGCTGCCCGTTGATCACCTCAGTTGTGATAAACACCTTCCTTCGACTTTCATAGCACAGCTGCATTATGGACTCAAGTGTTGCTAGCAGAGGAGAGCCTTTCAAATTGACAAAGGCAGAAGGATGCTGTGAAGCTGTGTTTCAAAGACCATTAGCCAAACTTCTCTAAACTTGCAATTTTGGCTTGTCGTGGGATGGTCTATTACTGCCTTTAACCCAGACCACTCTCTCACTGCTTTCTGGAGAGCACTGGGCAGAGGTGCTCTCTGCCTCACGCCATAAAGCCAGGTGATCTACAAAAAAACCCTTTTGGAGGGCTACAATCCTTAATTACATTGATTCAGCATAGCAGTGATGATGAACACACAAATGGGAGTTAAATCTGTGCTGGTCTTACACAGCTTACTTACATAGCCCAAAGTGATTCTGGACTTACCCTGGGAAACCTCTCTCTGAAGTCCTTTAAAGAGGATTTAACTTCCTCTCTCTACCAAGGTTTTTATTTTCTTTGAGTAGGTTGCCTCCCCGTTTGTCAGGAGAGCACAGGCCACCAGCTCAGACACACGGAATAATGGTTAAAACCATCACTTTAAATTGCAGGTTTGAAAAAGGCTTCTCGGTCTCATGTAATCCTGATATTGTGAAACCATATGACACACGGGGCTCTGCATACGTGGGGACGTTCACACTGGAAATGGAGCAGGAGTGTGATTATGAGCAGTGCCTGGAGTGTTATCTGGAGAGGGTGGGAGAAGAACTAATCCCCTGTTCGATATTTTGAAAGCAGAGCAAGAACAAAAGCACACCACCGTGGTGTGAACAACTCTGAAATTAGAATTGGTTGAACTACTTGTTATAAAATTTATTTAGCATGTATTTACTTCTCTTCTGGTCAGTATACAGCCTGTGAATCAGCTCTGATTTTCCTTAATTGTATCCACCAACCTTTGTTAAGCAGATTGAATGAATGACAGATTTTTAGCCTCCTGGCTTCCTAAAGTGTTTGCCTCAATTATGTCTGCTACAAGGCCATTCCCTAGCACAGCAGTATATTTACCTGCAATTTAGTGTCTGTCCCCAGTATTTTTACAGCTACAGTAAGAAGATAAACCCTTAATAAGCAGAAAATGTTGTTCTGCTAAAATCAGGGAAACACCAGGACTTGCAAATGTGACATTAATGCCTAGCAATTGTTTGAAAATGCTCTGAGCAATTTTTCTCAAAATCCCTTAAACCCTCTTCACATTAAAACTACTCTATGTGAGTAGTGTTCATGAAGTGCATAGATTATTCACGCTGATTATTTACTTGCAAAGCCTTGACAGCAGCCAGGGAGGGAACAAGAAATGCGCTGCATCTCTCCAAGCCAAGAATGTGGATTTTCTTGCTGTTCATCCCCAATTCTCCCACTTTATCTCGTGACTCAGCTGCCTGATGCAAGGGTTTGCAATTACAGCTTTGCTGATTAGCTACCCAGGTTGCGTGCTGTGGTTTCTAGAATTCACATGCAATTTTGACAAACGTATGGGTTTTACAAATTCACTTTTGAAAAGCACTCTTCTGTCCTATTTTGTGAGTTTTCCTGTTGATAAACCCCAACGACCTGAACATGAAAGCCACCTAGAAGCCAAGAAACAAGAGCCAGCGATAGGGCAATCCAGGACTCGGTTCTCCTCTTAAAAACCATTCAGTCATTTGCTTAGCACGAGTGATAAGCTCGGTGCAGAAAGGATGCTCCACGCAAGGTACCTCCTGGTGCCAATGAGCCTGAGACACTGTTGATCCAACCCCTTGGTTTCCACAGCTTGGCTGGGAAACAGCCTGCTAGCAGGCGCTGGTTCCCGTCAGGGGGTTAATACTCCATGGACAAAGCCGTAACTAAACAGCAGAGGAAGGTTCCAACTGTTTGTGCCTGCAACTGAAATAATCTGTCCGGGACCATGCCAGCTCAGCTGGAGGAAAAGCCCCGGGGGCTGACATGGTCTCTGCTTCCTGTTTTTCTCTTCGCAGAGTAAACGTATTTCTAAGGTCTCCAGGGACGTGCCTGAACCAAAACCTCTGATCTGAGCATCCTTGAACTTGTGGCAAGTTTGGATTCAGTTCTGGATGCAGAGATTGCAGGTCAGATGTATTTTTAATAACATTTATCCTCCGAAGGCTCTGCTCGTCCTCCTGGCCCTGCACAGCACAGCGACCGCAGGAGTGCTGCTCTACCTGAGCTACATGAAACATTAAAAGGGGAGGATAAATCTCAGCTTACCAAGCAGCTGTGCAATTTTTCTTTGCCATTGTGCATTATACGAATTACAAAAGTGTAAGTGAGGTCTGTCTTTGGCAAACCCCGGTTCTGCGATGGGGATAAGCTGGAGAAGGAGCATCTTCCTCCTGCTTCCCCTTCATAGCTTCTTCCAGCAGTGGGTAAAACATCAATAACACATTTTAGCATTCAAAGAAAGTAATTTCCCCTGAAAGTCTTGGTTTTACTAATTTTCATTTAGTCTTCTCTTTATTTTTAGACATTTGATTTAGGGGATGCAATCTTTATAAGTGTAGATATCAGAATTAGTGGTCTGGTCTGAGACGTAAAGTTGAACTAAACCACCATGTTTTTGTGTTAGTATTTCCTGCTCTCCCAAGAAATAGCGCAAGTAAGTGGAACCAGATCATTCATCCATGTACCATAACTTTTCAGTCACAATTGATATGATTTTCAGTTAGCCTTTCACTCCCAGTGATCATTAAATACTGATTATTAAAACATGAATTAAGTATAAAGATCATTATAATTATCCTCAGAACCTCATGGAAAAGGACCCCCTTGATAAATCCACCTTCTTTTTTCAAGCCCTTTACCCCGAAAAAGGGCACTTTTCTTTTAACAAATAAGGGCCCGGGTAGCCATTTTAAACTTATTTTATACTATTAGTGGGCTCTGTGGGCTGAGATGGTGAGGTTGGTGTCTGGTGTGTGTGCTCAGACGTGTCCCTTTGGGTGCCACTGACCTAGGTGGAAACACAGACCCCACAGAGCGCCGTGGGGGCAATTGGGCTAGCCAGGGGGTTTCTCCAACACAGATAACGTGCTGTGGAAAAACTTCCATTTACAATTTTGGCCACACGTCCTGCAGAAACATTCAGCGCTGCTTCTGAGGATGCCAAGTGGTGCTTGCAAGTGCTTTGGCAGCGCTATGTGTCACATCCAGGTTTCTAGCCAGGACTGCTGGTGTCAGATGATACTGGCTTGCAGTTCCCTTGCGCTTTTCCAATTACTGCCTTAAAGCGTGCAGGTGAGGTTTTGGCATCCTCATGACCCCCAGATGCACGGTGCTGCTGTCTTTCAATAAACTGCAGCTACGGGGTAGACAAAAGGATGTGCAAGTTCCTGGGTGCAATCTCAGTGGTGCTCGTGTTTTCCTGCTGTCATGATGTCTTCCCACAGAGCTCAGGGATAACCAACCTCTGAGTCGAGGGAAAGTGAGGAGCTGGAGCCTCCATCTGCAGCCTCCCTGGTGTAAGTGGGGCTTTCTACCTATTAAAACACTAATATTACTCCATTAAAGTAAGACACAGTTCCTCCACCAGCTAATGTGCTATTACTTATTAATGTAAAACCACCACCGCTCTGGTTAGTGAATTATCTATCTTCCTGCAACCAGTTTTTATTTGTCTCGCAGGGGTTACTTGCACTTTAGGATTTGTTGCCTGGGACCAAAAGCAGATGCTTCTGGGCATGGCCATGTGTGACACAACCTGTGGCCAAGCACCATGCCCTGGGGTATGGATGGTGCAGAACCGAGCCCGGACACCTCACCACTGCAAACACTTCCCTATGGGTGAACGGCGGAGCCTGCAGAGGACACGTGAATACAGCCACAGAAAATCACTTGTGGAAACCCTAGGGTGAAACATTTGAGTCTTTTGAAGGAAAGCTGCTTTTACTCTGGCTGCATATACTGTGTTGGGGCTGGGTGTCCTCAGACAACTTTGCTGCTGTGAACTCACTGGGGAGACTGAAGGCCGAAGAGATGGATGCTGCTGTCTCCCCAGTCATGGCTCAAAATGCTCCACCTAGCAGCTGCTGCAGTGCAGGCTGCTCCTTTTAGTCACTTACTCATCTTTATTAATTTTAACTGAAATATCACCTCTTCCCCGCTCAGACCAGCCAGTTCTTGGCTGTTCCTATACATCACATCATACCTATTGCCAAAAAAAAGGCAAGCAAAGGTAGTTTCTGTGTTAATGCAGAGAAAGCCATACGGGTAAAAACAGAAGCAGAAAAAAATTGGTTTACTCATGAACAGAGGACATCTCGGTATGACTACCTACTCTGTCCTCTGATCCAAGGTGGCATTTCCTCCTGGGCATGGAGAAAACAAGGATGTGTGTGGAGGAGGGGTAATTTTGTTCTCATGCTTTGTGTGCATTCACATTCTTATTTGGTTATTCTGATGAATTACCCCATGTGAAAAGGGGTCTCATTCTTCCAGTGTTACCTGAAAGCTAATAGCATCGGAAGAAGGGAAACTGCTTTCTAAGTAAAGGCATTAGGTGTACAGATAATGGCTTTTAGCTTTCTGTTTCCCAAATACTGTCTGTCCCTGTGGGGGTTTCATAAATCACTCTCTCCAGAGCTGCTATCAAGCTGGTCCTTGCAATCAGATGTGCACAGACCTTTTGAAATCAATCACGTGCAGAACCATCTATCTGACTCGTAGGAGAGATGATGCTGTGGGCACTCACTGGGAGAGTGCCTCCACACAGGAGGCTTGTGCCTCCAGCGCAACGCAGCATCCATAGTCTGGGAGATCTGCTCCTGAATCCCACATCAGCCAATGCTTTTCTGAGCTCAGGAAGCATCTCTGAGGACAAAGCCATCAGTGGACATGGAGTCTGCTGTTGCCAGCAAAGGTCATCTTGCAAAGGAAGAATGGTGGCATGGCAGGGAGCATGTGGCTGCTTTAGCACTCCCAGAAAGCTCCAAGAAAGCCATAGTGTTAACTAACTTTTTGGACTTCATTCACTGATTTTTCTTCTGTTTGGTGACTAACTAAACCTCTCCTCAGGAGAAGTGCCTCCAGACCTAGGTCTGCTTCTGTCTCCTACCACACTCAAGGGCTTCTGCTGGAAGTACTTCTGCCCATGGCCCAGGGCAATAACCACATCCTCTAGTCTTCAGGTCATCTCCTCTAACACATTGTTTACTCTCTTCCTGATCCATGCTGCCCCAGACGTGTTCTTATCCCACCCAGGTGCCACTGCTGCTCCAGTACAGCCATCCTGTCCTGGTATAGAAGGCTGGATCATGCCCAGCCCTGTGTGGGTTGTGTTGAAACTCTTATCATTATTTTTGTTACATACTGGCATAAAAATCCAGCAAAACATCCTGCTGATGTTCCCTGCAGGAAAGTCTTTAGAAAGTTAACAGAAAATAAAAAACCCCACTGAAGAATTCTGTGGGGCAGCTCAAAGAGTTTCCATCATTATGTTGGTACTTTCCCATACAGCAATGCATGTGTGTGATGCTAGTATTGCCCTTCTGCAGGCTTTTGGAATCAGCTTATTTGAGTAACCCTGCTCTATTCTGAGGAAGATGGGAAAAAGTTGGTCAAGTTTTGATGTTGGTACTGATCTTTGTCAAAAATGGTCTCAGGAGGTGCCCAGAACAACTCTCCCCTGGTGCCAAAGGCTGTGGACATCCTCCAGCCTGGTGCTGGAGGTGTAAAGGGAGGGTGAGCAGGAGAGCAGCGGGGAGGACAGAAAGCAATGGCTGATGTTGTACTGCTCCCACTTTCTGCCATCTCCTTCGGAGAGCAGCTGTCTTTGCAACATGCCACGTATGTGTCAGGAGCTAGCAGGATGGAGAAGATGGACTCAGACGTCTGGTGGCACCAATATGGAGAATAGGAGATGCTACATACAGGCTGCGCTCTGTCCGTAACAACCTTATCGCATTTCTTAGGTGAAATTGCTTGAGTGACTGTAATGGCTCCAGATCAGCAGGTGGCATTTTGGCTCCTAGTAGAGCAGGTGCTGTGGCTGAAAGCTCCCAAGACCATGCTTGCTCTTGCTCTTGCCTGTGACATTGAAAATTGCACTTTAAGGAAAAATACTTTTGAAATAACATATTCCAGCCACCGTAATGGGGAAGAGAAGTTACACAGTAGGCTGCACAATAAATAGGAAAGCAGATAAATCCAGGGCCAGCTTTATCAAGTGATAAAGTTTTTGTCAGTCTAAATTGGAAATCATATGCTAATCAGAGCAACAATATCTCATTTTAAATTGTGCAGACTGCTACACAGTGGCGGGACAGGCAAAAGTTGGGATCAGCACGGCCAAATGTTTTGGGGCACCGCTGCGTTGCAGGACAGCATGGTACTCCATGCCTTTTGCGATACACCGAATTCCTCCTGGGGCCACCAGTCCATGGGGCTGCCAGAGTCCCGGTGCAGATACAACCTCAAGGATGCACACAAGCACATGAAATGGAAGTAGCTTGCTGAGGAACAAGTATTTGTGCTTGGGCAGATACAAGTAGAGAGGAGTCGGGCACCTATATGGGATTTTTCCGTAATGGGTACAGTGCTGCGGGTGGCATAGGGAGCCCCAACAGTCTTATTTCAGCATGTGTGATTCCTAAGTATAATTTCTTTTGCATTTAAGTGCTCCCTGTTATTCTGCAGTGATCATAATTACTTACCTTGCAAAGGCAATGAGAGGGTTAATTAGCCTGAACGCGCAATATATTTGGGAAATGGAGAATGTTTCTTCATACAGGAGCTAAATATCATTAGCTCTAGTAATTGGAAGAAGGTACCAATTTCTTTCAACTAACCATAATAAACAGGAGATTATTTCTTTGACTATTGATTTATCTCATGATTTTGCAGGGATTAAATTAGAGGAGGCTTAGAATGCCAGCTATAAAATACAGGTAAAATCCAGGCTGGTGGCATGTTAGTGTCACCAGAGCTCTACAGCCGTGTGGGTGCAAACTTGCTGCCTCCCTACCCCAGACCAGGAGCCCATGGATTTACAGAGGGCTGGAAATGGAGATGAAAACTGGGATCTGCTCCTTCCACAATGCCCATTCTTCCTAAAGCAATCAACAGGAGGGACTCACATCCCTAATCTAGTCGGTAATAAAACGGTACTGCTGAAATTTAAAATGTGGTTTTCCCTCTCCCCCTCTCCACTACCACTATATGTGTGACAGCACCCCATTCCCAGGGGCTTTTTCCCATTTGGTGTTATGCATTTCAGGGGACACTCATTCCCCAGCAGTGATTGCAGGGAGCTGGAGGAATCAAATCCTGAAGCCTCCAGTGGAGACAGAAATACCTATTTCATGCTCTTATTTAAACATTAAATTGCCAAATGAATCCTCTCCCAGTTCCTTTCTCTCTTTGTGTGATTTTCAGACAGAGGAGCTGCAAACAACACTTTTTTTCAGCATCGGCTCACTCCATAAATGGTTATTCTGGCTGCACCGTGGCAGGTTTTATTGTGTGACTCGGCTGACAATGTGCTAGTGCTCTGCCCTAGACCTTCCACATTCCTTAGGCAGAACTTACACATCTAGAAAAAACACCTCACAAGCAGAGGAAGCACTTTCTTCACTGGAAATTGTGACCCATCGTCATGCCTTAGTTTGCAAGGTCACTGTCTGAACCTTGCAGACTTGGTCAGCTGCCACTACAGCACCTCCCAAGCTATTTACTTGACCCTGAAGACTTATGTCATCTGCTTCCCCCATACCCGTGGTCCCAGGTGGTGAAAGCAGAGCAGGGCTGTCACTGGAGCAAGAAGAATGTGAAATGCATCCTCCCCTTGCCAGGGTGGGGCACACTCTGGGCAGAGGCACGGTGGCTTTGCATTCCCCATCACTGCCAATGGCTCCAAAGCAGAGATGAGCTAAGGGATGTCGGTGCGCGGGGATCTCATGGTGGGCTGGTCCAGGTCTCTGTCCCACTTTATATCAGCAAGTTTTTCCAGTTATCACAGATGCTGAGGGCTCTTCTACTCACCCAAGGCATAAAACACAGATGTAATCTATTTTAGCAGAGCTATTCCCCCTTCTGCATCTTCTCCTGATATTCAAGCACCTTTGGATGTGGGGAAGCATGTCTGTGCTTGGAGGATGAACGCTTTTCACTGCACTGATGTGGTTAAGGCAGCGTGGTTCCTCATGTAGGCAAGCCTAGATCTGTCCTTCTCAGGCTGGGCAAGCTTAGACCATCCCTGGCTGTCGCTGGAAAGTCTCAGCTGCAAAAGAGCTATTTACACCTACCTTGTCTCAGCAAAAGATCGAGTCTGGATGAGAGGAGGATTCTCAAAAAATAACTAAAAGCAGAACTTCTTGAAACAGTGAGAAAGAGGACTTTTCCTTTTGCCAGTGCAGGAAAAAATGCGCTGTGACTGGTTAAAAACACCCTCCCTACCCTCACCTGTGGTTTCCCTTTTGGGCAAACCTTCTGAAAGAGGGATCTCACCCTGCTTTTTCTTGCACAGTTTTCATCTGGATGGATTTTGCAGCTGTCAGGTTTTGGGGAGAAGAGCCTGTAGGTGATCCCATGGCCATGGGCTCCAGCGGGTCTCAGGGCAGGGAGAGCTTGCACCTTGGCCTACACCAGCTGAGGACTGGCGTCATTTGCCATTGAGAAGACTGATAGAAAGATTGCTCTCCCCAGTAGTCTGAAGCTACTGGTGCGGGAAGCATCTCATTCTCCAGCTGATGATCCTTGTTAGGGTATTTTTTTCAGCACTGTTAATCGCAAGTTTCTTGGTTTTGCTTCCTTTTCCACAATTTCCATGAGGAAAAGTGGAGGAAGCACCGGGGAGACCCTTAGAAATGCTCAGCTTTTGAAATCACAGACGTGCGCCCACAGGGCTGTGACTGGCACTGGGTAGAGAACAAGTGGGTGTGTGAGCGTGTTTTGGGGCAGGTGGAAAAGAGTTGGGGGGACTTACGGGGGTTTAGGGAAGAGGAAAGCGGGGGATATCCTTGTCATCATTGAAACAATAAAGGTGCACCTCCTTTCTTGAAGAGCATCTCACAGTCTGGGGTGGTTGCTCAGACCCTGGATGCTGCTATGAAATTTCTGGTTTGTAGAGCTGGAGGTCTCCCATCATGTTCCCAACCAAACCCTGACACAGGACTTGCCCCCAGGTCTCTCCAGCCTGGACAGGGGCCTGTTCATGCCTGTGTCAGGGTGCCATGCATCCTGCTCCAACACCATGGACCCAGCCAAGGGGGTCAACGCCCGTGCAGGCAAAAAATTAATCCACAGACAAAGCCTGATGTTACATCTCATGAGGAGGTGGTTTCGAATTATCCGTGACTTAATCATAACTCCAGGATGGGAGCAGAACTAATAGGAGACAGCTTATTGCCTCATTGCTACTTCCTTACACACCTTGGGCAATTATCTTTCCTGACAGTTTGTTTTTATATTTACCCACATGTACGCACTCAGGAGACTCAACTCAGTGTAGCATCCCAGCCAGCTTTTGGTATGGCAGGTACCACCCCAAAGCCTGGGATGTGGGTTGGCTGCTCTATGTGGATTTGCAGGATGCTGCCCCGGACCCCAGACCCTCCAGTGATGTCCCCAGGTACCTTCCCTCTGCAGCCGCCAGTCTGCCAAGGAGGACATGACCTGTGGCGTGTGAGATCCTTTGGCCTCAAGAGCAGCCAAGCACCTTGCAGTGTTTTTCTAGTCCTATGAAATGAAATAAGTCTCTGTGTTGGAAGGGAGGTTTCCTTTCCAAGGAAAAATCAGCAAAAAACAACAGCTCAGAGTTGAATAAAACCTCCAAGCCTTCTTCAGCTGAAGCCAGAGTTGAGCTTCATTAGGTTTGAAGTGTAAAAAAGGCAAACACACTGTTGCAAAGAAGCTAGGAAAAGAAAAAGGCATAACGTTTTAGCTGGACAACTATTTCTACTTCATTAAATTCTTTCTACTTCTATGAAAATATGTAGAAAACTTTGCTAAACTCAAATATAAGAAACGATTATTCAAATAGTTATTGGTCGGTAAACCCATTTAATATGTGAAAATAAACACTTTTTCTCTGGAGGCATGGCAATTTTACATGTGCATTCAGTATTTTCAGCAATCTTTTTTTCCCTAAAAGATGTGTGAGTGTGTGCGTGCACAGTTATTACTCTGCAGGTGTTAATGGCCATCACCGGGAGGGGAAGGGTTCATAAAATTGCAGGTCTCTTTAAGGTAGAAATGGGTCCAAGCCAGCAGAAAGAGCAGCCAAATGCCTTTAGGTATTAAAACCAGCTGCAGACAAGGACCTAATGAAGGCATTAGGCTACCTGGCCGGAGCAGAGATAAATCAGGCAGATTAAGATGAGCTTCTCTGCTTACAAAAGCAGAACAGGGGCTGGAGGGGACCTGCCTGCAGGCACGGGGCTGAGAGCCGTGGAGGGGAGCAGAGCGATGGGGCTCCTCACAGGGCTGCCTTGTGCTCAGAGCAGGGGGAAAAGGGGAAATGCCTGTTTTCCGGTTTGAAGAACATATCCTGCTTGCACAGGTTGCTCACCTGTCTGGAAAGTCTCCTTCCAGCCTTGAGTTTTGGCTGCGGACGAGCCACGCTGCCTGTGCAGAAGGCAGAGGAGGAATAAATAACCCTGACCACAGCGCTGGCCTGCAGCCAGCAGCTCACCAGAGCCTGCCAAGCCCCAAACCAGTTCAAAGAGCCACGGATTGCACAGACAACCCCGTTCACCTGCTGGCTGCTTCCCCGCCTTCCACCTCTTCCTCCTCCTCTCTGCCATTTGGGAGCTGCTGCCCTCCCTCTCCACTGTTCTCAGTCAGCAAAATTTGGCCAACATCAGCTAAATGTAAAAAAAAAAAAAAAAAAAAAAAAGAATTTAAGGGTTTGGCTGGAAAAGGAGTGCTTACCCCTTGGGAATGGGACAATCTGCGGCTTTCCAGTGCATGACAGAGCTCTTAGGGGTTTTGCACGAGCCCAGGACACAGTCCTCGGAAACCACACTGTTGTGGATGCCCCTTGTTTTGCAGTGCAAAACTCCCCTCCAGGTAACTACACAACTAATGCTCTGGAGTTTATAAACTGCTGTGTTTAAAACATTCCAAAATTAGCTTTTCTGCAGTCCAGATGGCGCGTCGTGAATACTTAATGGCATGGTATAAAGATTTTATTGGCACTCGTGAGGGATGATCCGAACAGCTTACTTGCGCCTCTTCCCTCTCTGCGTAATGCATCTGTCGAAGCCCGTGCCAGGAAAACTTTGCATCCCACCACTTTGTATTCCATGCCTGCGTGTGTGTACATACAATTACTAAATGACAGTAGATAATATTGAAAGAAAAATCTCAGAAAGCCACACTTTATATTGATGCTATCTTGAAGATTCAGTTAACTGTCTGTTTCCCTCCCTCGTGCTGACTCCTGCTCATTAAGTGTTTTCATCTCCTGCAAGCCTGGGTCCTCCGCCGGGCTAAAGCAGCCATGTGGTGGTTGTGTTGTGGGTCTGGTCTTTGTTGGGCTTCCCGTTTCCCAAAGGACTCCCCAGCTGAAGCACTGAGTCCACAGAGCCCTAGGGTGAACTGCTAGGCTTGGAGCAGAAACCCTGGCTTGAACCAGGGCTCAAACTCCACCAGGTCACAGAATCATAGAATCATAGAATGGTTAAAGTTGGAAGGGAGCTTAAAGATCATCAAGTTCCAACGCCCCTGCCATGGGCAGGGACACCTCTCACTAGAGCAGGTTGCTCAAAGCCCCATCCAGCCTGGCCTTAAACACTTCCAGGGATGGGGCATCCACGACTTCTCTGGGCAACCTGTTCCAGTGCCTCACCACCCTCACAGTAAAGAACTTCTTCCTAATATCTAACCTAAATCTCCCCTCTTCCAATTTAAAACCATTACCCCTTGTCCTAGCACTAGACTTCCTGACAAAGAGTCCCTCTCCAGCTCTCCTGTAGGCTCCCTTCAGATACTGAAAGGCTGCTATCAGGTCTCCCCGGAGCCTTCTCTTCTCCAGGCTGAACAGCCCCAGCTCTCTCAGCCTGTCCTCATAGGAGAGGTGCTCCATCCCTCTCATCATCTTAGTGGCCCTTCGCTGGACCTGTTCCAACAGTTCGATGTCCTTTCTATGTTGAGGACTCCAGAGCTGGACACAGTACTCCAGGTGGGGTCTCACAAGCGCCGAGTAGAGGGGGAGAATCACCTCCTGTGCCCTGCTGGTCACACTTCTTTTGATGCAACCCAGGTCCTACTGGCTCCTCACGAAGCTTTGTCCCATACACCAGAATAATCAAAGCTTCTTCCAACAAAACAGCTGCTTCCAAGAACTATTGAAGTGCTCTTGTCGCATCAATGTTCACCTCTCTCTTTTTTAAGATCAGTATACCCCTTCTTTTCTCATTTTATTTTATAAATAAAATCACAGATGACCAAGGCACAGCAGCAGGGGCAAGACAGTGGTGTTGGCCAGCATATGCTCAGAGCAGGGCAACAATGGGTTTAGCTCTGAGCTGGCCAACAACAAAACCTGGACTTCTCCAGTACTCCAAAGGCTTCCGTGAGAGATGGGTTGATGAGTAGTGAGGCATGTCTGTTTGGAAAATGGTTTGTGACACCACTGCAAGAAATGCCTCCGGGATGGAGTGGGTATGAGGACCTGGAAGCTAATCCTCTCTTCATGGTACCCATCAGCATCAAGGTTGGAGCAATGCAGGTGGAGCATTTTCTTGATGCTCTGTATCTTCTTGAAGGAGAAAGAAGAGAGCCACAAGCAGCCCGGTGCAGAACAACAGGGCAGCACATGGCTTCTTAAATGTGCGGGTTATGCTTGGGAACTGCAAGCTAGCAAGGGCAAGGGTGAGTAACCTGGTGAACGCTGGGCGCTGGCCTTTTCCAGCAGGCAAACAGCCTGATTTTTGCATCCCTGGTGGAAGGAGGAGCTCAGAGCTGAGCTATCCAGCGCTCACAAGTGCTTTGGGACCAGTCTGATTTCCCTCCTGCCCGCTGCAGCAGCAGCACCGGGGGTGCGAAGCGAAGGGACGCAGTCTCGCCTACGGCAACGTAACTGGGGAATGCGATTCACCACAGCTGGTGCCACCTTGATGGATCACACAGAGCCTAAAGGCCAGAGATTTATGACGCTGGCAACGGAGGGATCACCACTAGTTATACGATGCCCACAAATTCTTATCTATTGTTTTCTGTTTTTTGTGGTGTTTTTTTCAATATGCCACATAATACCGACATTTATGGATAGATGAAATAAAAGTCTATTTGATCAAACAGCTTGTCAAGGTCATAGATAAAACACGTACTTGGCCAGCCTTAGTTGGGAGGGGAGAAAGCAGAGCCCTGCAGCTCTCAGCCTCCCTGGCCCTGGGGGTTTCCATACGATGGGGAGAAGGTGCCTCCATGAAGTTTCCAGCCCTCCTCAACCACAAATGTGGATTTTTTTCACAGTGATCCTCCAAGGTTAGATGCGGGCGGCCGAGGCTGTGGCGTAGGACCTCTCATGCCGCAGGGTTGTTTGTGCTTTCCCTGTGTACAAGAACACGGGGGAAGGCTCAGGGAGCCATATCAGAAAGTACGACTTCAGCTTTGTTTTCAGTTCCCGTTGCATGGTATCCACGGAAACGAGGATGACTTTCCCATCCTTTTCTGGGGAAGGCACGGCATTCACTGCGATACGTTCTCTTCTACTGAAATTTTGCAAAATACCTCCCCACGGCTACTGTTTTTTATCCAAAAAGCCTGCAGCAAAGTCAGTCGGAGGGAGCGAGCCTCTTTTAACCCTCCCATGCAACATGGCTTTTCTCAGCAGGGCTAAGTATCCTGCTTTCCAGCTGTTTTTCATGGGAGAGGAGGGCAGCCAGCACCCCGTGCTGACAGCATACCCCTTCCCAAAGCATGTTGGGACGGAGGGAGGTGGTGGTGGTGAAGCGGGCAGGGGCACGGCAAGCCATGGAGCAAGGACATGCTGGGGGAAGGCAACCAGATGAAATACTCACCTGGCTTCAGGAGCAGGGTTGGTTTAGGGATGTTGGTGCTAAGGACGTCATGTCTTGCAGGTGTCATAAATATGTGATGTCAGGATTCTGACAGGGAAATCTTGTTCTGCCTAGAGATGGAAAATTTCTGGAAGTTTTGAAGGCCTAGGTGGAAAAAAATATTTTTCAAAAACCCCATCAAATTTGGGAAACCGCAAATAACTTCAGTAGTTATACTACTTATCAGAATGATTCTTTTTTAATTCTTTTTAAGGGTGAAAAATGTTTTACGCAGTTAGCACAGTGAAGGACCTGATGGGTACATTTACAAAGCAGAGTACCAGTATTTTACTTTCAGACAATGAGGTCATCACTATGCACTGAACTAATTAGTCATGTGTTGCCCACTAATGTATTTCTGATTTGAGGAAAAATAAACCACTGAAAATTAAAAGCAGACGTCTACCTGTCTTTTAAACAAGAAAGAAGGCTGTATCCTACAGCAAGGGAATATGAACAGTGACTTAACAGAATAGAGCAAAGGCTTGAAAAATGAACATTTGGTCTCTCTCTCCATATTCTTTGCAAGGTAGCTAATGCAACGCTGTGTTACATTAGGCCTACAGTATTGAAGCCTAGAGTCTGTAAGCATTTTAATTGCTCAATACCAATCATTTTTGAAATCAAAGGCCTTTATTTGAAATACTTCAGTTATAGAAAGCATTTTGAAGAGCTGAGAATAGCAGGAGCAATGTCATGTTAAACATCTCTCTAACCTTGCTTCACTTCACTCTGAGCGAAATTAATTTACTAGAATGTTTCTTCTACATTTCTTCTCCAATTATCCAGTTTCCCATATCAGAAAAAATATTAATTTAGCAGTTATGTTAAACAGTTTTGTTCCAAATCCTGCATTTTCCCAAAGTGTCCTGCCTCTCAATTTGTTCCTGTTCCTTCCACATTTGGGTCTCTGCACTGGATTTTCCTGGCCATCAAGGGAATGGGGTCTTGTAACCAGAAGTACCATAGCCCAGATTTTCAAAGCCATCAGACACTTTGCTCCCATTAATAAGAATATAGGGATTTATGCACCCGAACAACTTGGAGAGATTTGGCCCCATCGTTGTTCTGTGCCTGGGTACCGTTACTGAATGAAGGCGAAGGACTTATGGCTTGTTTGCTTTCCTAACAATTTGTTGCTCTGGTTTCCTATGGAAATCTGATGCTCTGCCTGAAGGTCCTCCTGGTCCAGCTGCCGGACGTGGTGGCCACTTTCTCCAGCACTCAGCATCTGGGAGGTGCTACAAAAGCCAGCTGGTGTCTGGTGGGCAACGGGGACACAGGGCGGACAGGGGATGTTTCTGGGCATGTGGTGGCTGTAAGGGCTGGGGCTTGCTGTCCCTGACTTCACCCCATGATGGTACCAGCCCCACGAGAGGAGGGTGGGATGGACAGGCCAGCAGGCTCCATGACCCCAGGGCAGGATGTGACCTGCTGGCTCTGGGTACCTGAGCCTCTGCCACCCCCTTTTGCAGCACTGCTGCCAGCAGCCATGGCGAATCGTTTATATTGCAATCCCTCCCAGTGGGAATCTGCTTTTCTGTGAAGTATCATGTCCATCATCTGTGCAAAATAAGGATGCTTAAAAAGAGATCATGTGCTCAGGCTCCAGTGAAACCACCTCTGATGGTGAGTTTCTAGTGGGACATTCCTCTGTGAGGCACTGCTTAATTAAACTTTAACCCTGCTGCCTGTAAACCACACTCTCTGAAAGCAAAGGCAGCCTGCCTGGGTGTGAACTCCCCTGCTGCCCACGACTGACCATGCTTTACAAATGCAGCCATGGCGTGTGCTCGGCTCCCTGTTCCGGCAGCACAGCTGGAATCCCCCCCGTCATGTACTGGGGTCTTGGCTCTTCCCAGTGCTCCACTTTTCTGTGGGGAGGGACACAGGGGAAGAGATTCATCATTTCTGACGCTCTTTGTCTGCAGGGCCATCCCTGGTACATGACATTACACTGCAAATCCAGCTGCAAAGTTTTTCCCCACCCTAAAGAAGATAATTTTCTCTCTCTGCAGGTCACTTTGGTAGACCTGGTGGCTCAGAATAACAAAACAAAGCAAGGAATGGGGTACAACACCAAACCCACTGAAATCCCCACTTCTCTCCAAAGCAGACCATCTTCTGTAGGCTTTCTTTGTCACAAAACTCCTTTCATTGCGTCTGACGTGGGATTCGGCAGCCAGACAGCAGTACAAAGAGGCTAGACTTGATGTTTGTTTGGTGGCTGCACAGAGTCCATGGAAACGTGCTGGAGGATTTATTTTTTTTTCCCCTGTTCAAAGCTTTACCTGCTAGTGAGTCACTGGAGGGCTGGCTGAAGGAGCGTATCATGCATAATTATTTGGAAAAGCAATCTGGCACGCTATCTCCTGTCACAAAATGTGCAATTCATAATCTACAGCAGGCCAAAATACAACACAACTGTTGGATCCCTTGCCTCATTTAATTTCCCCATCACAGCCTTAACCAAGAGGCAGAGAAAACATGGGACTCAACGGGCACTTCCCAAGCACAGTCCCTGGTGCTTTCCGAGCACGAGAGGAGCTGTGGTGCAGTGGCGGGGAGGGAACAGCTGCTTTGGTCTTTCCTCCTCCTCAGTCCTTGGAGCAGGACAGATCCATCTCTCCCAGCCTTGGCAGCAAGCGCCATGAGGTGTGAGGTGACAGCCAGAAAGATCTGGGATCAAAGGTGCTCTGTCTCCCTCTGATAACGAAGAACGTAAATGCAGAAGAGCCTTTGCCTTCTGCCTTCCTGTCTCCTGAGGAGCTGGAGGAAGGCAAAGTGTAAGCGGAAGATGTGCAGACCCACCCATGTTTCCCCACGCCCTGAGCATCTCTACGGCACAAAGCAAACCCTCCTTTCATTTTCTCCAGCCAGGAGACTTGCCAGGGCAGCATGGCAGGACAGCATCCCTCAGCAAACCCTCCATGGCCAGACGCTTGCTGCTGTAGTGGTGACGGTGCTCTAATGAATGCAAATTCCACAGGAAATGAACGGCATTTTGATTTTGACAGGCAGCAAAGAAATAAAGTCAGGCAATCACACCTCCCATGAGGGTGGTGAGACACTGGAAGAGGTCACCCAGGGAAGTTGTGGAGGCCCCATCCCTGGAGGTGTTCAAGGCCAGGCTGGATGGGGCTTTGAGCAACCTGGTGTAGTGGTGGGTGTCCCTGCCCATGGCAGGGGGGTTGGAACTAGATGATCTTTAGGTTGCCTTCCAACCTAAACCATTCTATGATTCTATGACGCTATGATTTTGCATCTCAGGGTCTTTGCTGATGTAGCAGGAGTTAATGTGCAGATGAAAAGAATTGCTTTAAGGACAACCCAATTTGCTGATATAAAATGCTGAGTGCCTTAAATCTCCTAGGAAGAGATCAGGTCGATGGGACAGCAGGTTCTCTCCCTGTCTAGCATGGCTTGTTTGCACAGTGCTACTCCAAGGGAAGGCAGATCTCTCCTGGATGTGGAGGTGGGAAGGGCTGGGAGTCACTATTTGCCTTTCAGACAGTGGAGTGTTGCCAGCTTCATGTTGAAAAAGAAGGAAAGAAAGCAAGGGCCCATTTGTGACAAAGGTTGGTTGCTTGTGGGTTGCGGTGGAGGATGGATGTGGAAGGATGGGGACATGCAGAAGGAGGTTTTGATGGCATTTGATGGGGAGTGGATGGAGGGCCCAAACAACGCTATAATTTCTCCCAGATGCCGTTGCTGAAACGGGAGGGAGGGTTTTTCCTACCCTCCCAGGGCATTGCAATCCCAGGACATCGACTGCGTGTAACCGGCTGCGGTGCAATGTGTTGCTAAAGCCACCCCACACATGCCTCACCAGTGAGCAAACCCTTGAAGTCTTTTGCCCAGAGCCTGGGGGGCCCGATCTGGGCAGCCCTCACCCTTGTGAGGAGCCCCATGGCATGTGAAAGATTCCTGTGCAGGCAAGCCCTCCCTCAGGACACTGCTAGCAAGCAAAATATTAGTGGGGTTTCCTTCCTTCATCACTACACAGAGAGTTTCCATCACTTGTTAAGGCAGTTTCTTTAACCACACATTTCTTTCACTCAGTGCTTTCATAAATAGCTTCAAGTGGCCTTTTGGCAGGTTGATGCTGCTCTAAATTTGTTGGGAAAGGGCTCAGTCCACCTCGTGGTGTCCTCCTTCTGACAAGCATCCTTGGGAGGAGGTCAAAGCCCCAGCCCACGTGCTGGGGAATGGCCTCAGGGGTGATGTTCAGGAGCCGGCTTTGCTCTGGGCCTTTTGGAGTGCCCATGGCCCAGCCCGCCAGCCTGCTGGGTGCTGGACAGTGTTAGCTGTGTCGAGTTGTGCTCAGCCTCTGAGGGCCTCCAGAACTCAGGTTGCCCTACTGCATCTCCAGCCAAATTAAAGGGCAATTCAACCTGCCCCCAGCTGCTGGCTACCAATCAGCATGACATCTTGGGGCAAAAGGCTGAGAAGCTGTAGCCTAAAACTGCCTAAGAGAAATTAGGGTGTCTCTGGTCATTTACTGTAATAATAATAGAGAAGAGCAGGAACAGGTCTCGCAGTAGCGGTGCAAGATTTGCCAGTGCTTGTCTGTCAGAGCCTGAGTGGCTGGTAGCAGCACAATGTTCTGAGTAAAATGCCAATCCTTAGGGCTCCCCGGAGCACTGCGAAACAAAATAAAATCCCTGCAAGTGCAGAACAACGCCCACACCGCAGCGAACAACTGTGAACGAGGAGAGCTCTGAGCGAGCTGGGCTACGAGTGCAGCTGGATGTACGGACGCAGCGTCGGGGGCTGCTGGCGCTGACAAACACGGCTGCTGCCGCCTTAGCCTGGCTGGCGTTTTATAGTGTAACCGCTGCCACTCTTCCTCGCAGGAATAGCTGGGCACTGACGGCAGCGGGGAATATTGTCAGTGCCCCGAGGCAGAGGGCTGAGTGGAGATTTCCCTCAGGGTCTCAGTGTGTGAAGAACCACCCCCCATCCATATCACATCCCTCTTTGCAGCCATCGGTACCCAAGGGGCAGCGGGGACCGTGTTCTTCCTATCAAGAAGCGTTCAAAGACAACCTCCAGGTGGGCTCCTGCCGGTGCTTGCCAGCAAACTATGTCCCACAGTTTGAGGGGCGCAGCAGTTTTGGCTGACAGAAAACACAGCAGGTCAGTCATCCAGGTGGTTCCAGTTGCCCTGCTGTAAAATTCACCGGTGGCAGAAGCTGCCCCATGTTCGCATCCCTACGGGCAGGCTGAGGGTCAGGCAGAGGAGGAGAGGAGCAGAGGGCTCTTGGAGGGCAGGGCTGCGCCCGCGGGGGCGCCTCTCCCTCCCCACGGCATCGCTTGTGTGTTGTCTTCAGGAATGAGCAGAAAAATAAACAGGCCGGAGCTGCTAACCAGTGCTGCGACAAAGCTGCGAAATAAAAAGTCTGGGGACCTGCAAGAGAGTTTGTTGGAGAAAGATTTTATTGCGAGTGGCTAGGAAACTCTGGTGTACAAGAGAGGGTTCAAATGATAAGCTACCTCAAGCCAGCTAGGTCTGGAGCTATTCCTGGAACCTGCATTAAGGTTTCTTACCCCAGGTGTGTATCAAATCACTGTTGAGCACACCAGGAGAAGAAATGAAATTGTAATAAATCATTACGCTGGCCCTGTAATTGATGCCTTAGCAAGGTAATTCTTCAGTGGATCCCCTCCTCCAACAGAAGGTCAGCAATGCCTAGATGCCAGGTCTGCAAATTCCCTATTAACCCCAGGAGTTATAGACTGTGCCTAAGTATTATTTACTCTTCTTAGTTAATGAGGTTATAATTAGAAACGGAAAATCCTACCATTGGTTAAACAAGCCAGTTTGCAGATCTCAGCAAGCGAGGGAGCTGCTTTATTTGGAGGGTTTTCCACCGAGCTGTTCAGCCAGAAGCAATGCACTGGGCTTGGGTCTGTCAGAGAGAAGCCCAGCACCGTTGCTCGAGGGCAAGGCATCTTTTTTTGTTGTTTTCTCCTCTTACATTTTGGTTTATGGTTTTTTTTTGCTACAGGGGCAGTGTGCAGGTGCATGTGCTGCCATTTCGATGACAGGCATCCCGTTGCCCATGCACCGGGCTGTCTGAATGTCCTACCTGCGCTCTGTGCATCACCCTTGCACTCTCCTCTTCATCATTTTTGCTACCATGAGCTTTTTTTAACCTTTCCCCACCTTTCATTCAAGGAGCTTTCTCCCCTTGAGCTTCGAAGGTGACTCGATTTTTTTGGTGAAACTTGAAAAATTGATGGAGCCCATGTACCATCGAAGAGAGATGGGTCTCAGAGGGGTTCCTGGCATGGAGATCCCAGGCTCAGCCTTCTTGTGGCTGCAAGTGTCCTTGTGTGCCCGTGCCTGGGGGCTCCTGATCGACCTACACTGCTCAGGGTTGTCTTTAACTCTTGCTCTGCACAACCTCCGTAGCTGGGCACAGGAGCAGGGTGTGCAGGAGAGGGCAGGGTCCTACTGCTCCCAAAACTCTCCAACTTAGCCATGCTGGCTCACGCCGCTCGTGAGTCATCTGGGAACCACTGATGTGAAGTGAATGGTGCAACGTGCTCCTTTCCCAAGCACCAGCCGTGGGGTCACTGCTGATTCAGAGGTGACATTTAAGGACTGGGAGTGATGCCTGCCACGCAGGAGTGCCGACCGATGGCAGCAAACAGGCTGCCAGCTCCTGTCCTTGAGATCAAGAGAGTGGTGACACGCAAACGGGGGAATAATGCAGATAGCACCCGCACTGATGTCAAAGGGCTACGTCGGTGATGTTTGAGGGAGAGTTGTCTAGGTGATGCAAAGAAAAAAACACCCTCCCTGCCACATAACGCAGGTCTGAATTTAGATTGCAGAGACGCTACTCTGCTTTATTGAAATGGTCAAACAATTAACCTAATTTTTCATTTTCCAGACCACACGCATCCCATAAGAATTTAAATATTGCCAAAGAGCTAACACCATATCTGAGGTTTAAATATAGCCTCCTGGTAGCTGGTAGGAAAACAGAGGAAATAAATAAATTTAAAAAGGCATGTATAAGTGAAGACATTTTTAGAAGACTTAAAGCCAGAACAGATCAAAAATAGCCTGCAAGCAAAATGAGGGACGCCAGGGTTGCACCTGGAGTGTTTGATCCCGGACCTAGGAGGCTGTGGAGGAAAACAAGTGTTTTGCTCTGTGCAGAGTAAACTCTGTTACGGGCTGGAGCACAGTGAGCGCCCCTTGGTCAGCTGAGGATCCTGAGCGGGATTTGGCAGGATCCATTACCCAGCGCTGCCAGCGCTTTGTGTTCAGTGGGATGCTCCACGTACCTGGTGTTTTTTCATACCTGGTGTGAGGGCGGTTGTACCTCAGTTTCCCCAGAGCTGCTACCCCTGAGGTCCCACAGAAAAGTCCTGCACACCTGGAGAACCCTGCAGGAGCAGGTCCTTATGACTGGCCATGATTTTGCCAAGTTTTAATCCAGATCCAGCATTCCCAGATTCGTCTCCTCTTCTTCCCTGGCTGGCAGTGCTGCTCCTAGGCATCCAGGTCCAGTCACGTCAGGTCGTGCCTCCCCTGCACATTTCTGGCCAGCCGGGACTTCAGACAAAAATTTTTCCAGCTGCATTATTCTGCAGTGACACTGAATAGCTGCTTCACACCCAACGTGTGAGCTCCTGTCTGTACTCCTAACATTTACCCAACAGTTTAGTTGGTCGCTTGAGGACCAAGAGTAGTTTTAATGATGTTGCCCTTGTTTTTCTGAAAAGCATTTGCTGTTCTGCAGCTTTTTTTTTTTTTTTTGCCACACAGCTGTCATAAGCAGGAGTTTGCTGTGGGCTTCCCAACACATCCTTCTCAGCCAGCCTCTTTCCCCAGTTGTTGTATTAGTTGTTATTGAAGGTGAGGAACATGTGGACACGTGTGAGGAGCATGTTGGAAGCAGCCAGAGGGGCAGCGGGCGCTTGCTTTCTGCACCTCCACCCAAAGCAGTGCTTCTCTCTGTGTTTACAGGGAGAAGATGAGAAAGGATTTGGGTTTTCGATGTGTTTGGGGGATACAATTTGGGTTCAAGGCTGAAGCAGTTTACCAGAATTTCACCATCTCTAGTGCAGTTATGGTTTGCTTACTCTGTGTTTGCTGGAAAGGTCAGGGGGTTGCACAGCATCCCCTCCAACTTGAAGTGGAAATTGAAAAAAAAACATGTTTTGGTAGTGGTTATGAACCAGTGTGATAGGGCTGGTACGGCATCGGGCAGGTGTCTCATGTGCCTTCCCTGTCGTGGAGTTTTGGTGTTGGATCTGAGGTTTGGCTTTCTGTCTGCCTTGGATTGGCGTGGAGAGCTTTTAAGCAAATCAAGAGTTGTATTTCGTAATGCACGATGCTGAGAGGAAAACCTGTCTCAAAATGACTCCCCCATCTCAGATATTTCCAACAGGCTCTGCAGAGGCAAGAAACCCAGAAGGTTTTCCTAATTCTGCCAGGGGCTCTTGAGTGGATCCAAGTGCTTTCTTTTCCTTTTGGCAAGGAGGAGGCATCAACCCCAATGCAGCTTTGCAGAGATGCTTGAGCTCTAGAGACGAAAAGTGCTATTTTGCCTCTGTTTTGACTTTTTTGTTGTATTCACTTGCGAGACTCCTGTAATTATTTTGCCTTGTTTGTTTTGTTTTCAAACAAAGAAACACCACTTCAACCTAAATTTAGTGCCCCCTGTTTGTGAGCAATCTGCAATTAGCAAACAGTGTATCTGTGTGTCTGATGGCAGCGCAGAAAAAGGACCGTGTTCGTGTGGTCGTTGATGTGTTTTTCTCCCAAATAAAGCAACACATAATAAAATCGAGTTAAGCCTGTACATTCCTGCCTGCTCCTTTCCTGATGCAAACATGGATATTGATGATAGGGCTTTTGATAGAAGTTGCCTGTGAACCACTTCACAGATTTCAGCAATGAGGTCTCCAGCTTGCTCCTTCCACCTGGTCCCCACGATGGCCCACGTGCATCCCGCAGCCCTTTCCCAGCCACTCAGAAGGTGTTTTTCAGACTTTGCTTGCAGGTACATTGACATTCAAATCAGAAAAGGAAAGCATTGCATATTGACTATGTCCTTTTAAAGTATGCTCAACCCCTCTTTAATCTAATTGTTGCAAGCCCCCTAATCCCTCCTTAACTGCATTTTTAACTATCTTCACCAGTGCCCAAGTCTTCTCCCTTCCCCTGTCTCCTACAGGACGGATACACCTCTCTCTCGCACTCTTCCCTTCCCTCTGCCCTTTCCCGAGGAGGTGCTCAGCAGCGCATTCGAGTTTTATTACGAAAGAGAGCGGTTACTCTCCAGCTCGCTAGCTTGGAAAGGCCTGGAATTTGCATTTTAGCTCTGAGGAAGGAGATTTGCTGCCATCTGCACCTGGTGAGAGAAAGAGCTCCACAGCTGGAGGCAGCTGCCGAACTTCTGCCAAACACCCCGCCTGTGACATAAAGCAGGCTGCTCAGTTCTGCACTGGGTACAAGTGTTAACTCCACAAATACATTATCAGGCAAAGCGATTTTAATAAGAGAATATATTTAGATTGCGTACAGCTGGATCTAGGCATGACAGAAAGTGGCCAGCATGTGCAGAAAGAGGGTTTTTTTCCATTTCCACAATTTAAGCAGTGAGATCCACTCGGTTGTTATCCTGGTACCTGTGTAACTGAGTGACAAACACAATTCAGATCTCCTACACCCATGCACTGCAGAGCAGAATGAAACTTCTGGAAATTTTACATCCAATACAATCTTGTCAACCCCATTACATGGGGCTGCTAAAAAAAAAAAAAAAAAAAAGAAGAGAAAAGTAGAAAAAAAAAATTGTAATGCTATTTCCTTATTGCATGGGCAAACACCCTGTATGAGGCACAGAACTTCCTGAGAGCAAAGTCCAGGACTGGAAGGGATAGGGTAGATAGGGGTAGGTGCAGTAGATGATGACATTGTGGGTTAACAATGCTGCCACACTGACTCACATAATCTATCTAGGTAGTTAAACAGACACAGCATTGATTTTCCTATTGAATACTTTTGGGCCGCAGCTGGTGGCTGTGCGGGGGTTGCAGGTTGGGGCCAGCTGCTGGAGTTGCCCATGGGTCTTTGCCATAAGCAAATCCCAGCAGCCCCAGGACCCCTCCCAGTGGTACCTTGTGGGGTTCCGCTTCCTCGCCTGGCAAAGGGGAGGTGGGTCCCAGGCTGGATTCAGGGCTGCATGTGAGACCACCTCCTCCCCAGCTCTGTGAAAGCCTCTATCCTTGCCACCAGCCTGCACCAAAGGGGTCTCTAGCTTGGGAGCAGAGTTCTCATCTCGAGGACAAGGTTCTCCCTTCCAGGCTGCCTCCAAGGGACCGTGGCTCCTTGCCACAAGCATGCCAGCGTGTGGGCACCTGCCTGCCAGTATTTGGGCCAGGACCCTGGCTCTGGTTAATGTACCAGCACAGAGACAGCATTTCTAGGGGCCTGGGGCAAAAGCTGGGACTGCTGTTTTAGGATATCCATCTGCACAGTCCACTCAATACAGGAGCGGTGGGACAAACCAGCCTTAAGCCACCACCCTGGGGGGGACAGCCCCTCTTTCACCGGAGAGTGCTGGAGCTTGGTGCCCGCATTTCCACCCTGTGGGTTACTGACTCAATTGCAGAAAAACTGAGAACACTTAATTCCCTTTCCTCCCTGTTTGTTTTTCATGAGTCACTCCACAAATAACTACCCAAGCGAAATGCTCAGCCGGGAAGTTTTTGGTGTGGGACCTACCACTACTGCTTTGCTGGTACTGAGTGCCAGTGTCCCACCCGGGAGAAGCCGGGCATCACGAGCTGCAGATCAACCTGCAGGTAGTCTTTGAACACCACCAGCAGTACAGTCATTTGGTTCCTTGGACAAATACAAATTGAAATGGTGATATTTAATCAGCATTTAAGTAAGCAATGTAATAGCATGTGGTCTTTACTCAGACTTGTTTGTTCTAGTCCAGCTTCTGTCCAATGCCAACCGAGATCTTGAGGACTCTGCTACGCTGTTCCCAGCCACATCTTTGCCTCCGTGTCTTGCTTTTCGGGAGGCTGCACTGCAATTGCACAGCTCTGCTTCGTGAGCTTCACGTGTTCATCTCAGGCTGCTGTAAATCAGGAGGAACCTTGCTGGCATCCATGGCATCAGCATAAAAGTGACAAAAGAGCCACATCTAGCTTAGCACAGTGATTCATTGCCTTGCTGTTTGCAGGCTGGGCTTGCATAGCTCTTCCGGAAGGGAATTGCCATTCCTCTTCCCCTTCACGCCTCCAGTGCCATCCTTTTATCTATCTTAATGAGGAGGTTTAGTGTGTCAGTGGGAAGAAGACGGGCCTAGAGGAGCCGTGCTGAATTCCTGATGTCTTTTACTTCTACAGTTGTGGATGGTCCTTACCAGTTGGTAAAATCCCGTAGGATCCTTCCAGCCATACCCAAATATTTTGGTGTCTTAGGGAGCATTCCAGTAAAGACTCTGGGGGCAGACCTGGGGAGAGGCGGGAGGCCTGGAGCTCTGCGGCTGCACGGGAAAACACGCCGGGGTTGTGGTTGGACTCTGGCACGGTGACCCAAGTCCAGCCCCAAGTGCCAGAGCAGTGGGATGTGCAAGGCCATGGCAGGGGGACCGGCAGGAGAGGACGGGCGAGTGCCGGGGTCCCACCTCTGCCTTCCTCCCTGACCTCTTCCTCTTTGTTCTCTTCCTGTTGCTCTGAGTGAGCTGCTGAGTCAGAGCAGCGGGAGCAGGAAATTCTCTGTTTGGATGGTGAGATCAGAGTGCTGTTCCTGCTAAGCAAAAGCAATTTATTTTGCTTTGCTGGCAATTTCAGTGCAGTCGGGCCGGGAGGCCGGGCAGCGTGCTCCTCATCCAGCGCGCTCGCAGGCTGCTTGTTTTCCTCACACCGATAGCACATCTTGCAAATACAATTACACCAGTTTCACAAACTAAGTATTGCAAGTACTTTAATGAAGTGTGCCTTGGATTATTAAGAATAAGTCATAAGAGTTTTTTCCACACCCATTTTCACAATAAGTAATTATAGTAATTCCATCCCATCCTGAGGACTCTAAATTTTAATTATATTTTAAATTGTTGCGAAATACTTAATCTGACAAGAGAAAATGTAAGAGGAAAAAAAGCAGCAGCCTTTCATCTAGCAATGTTACAATGGTTAACAGGATGCTCCTTTCAAATCTACTTTGCTTTAGAGGCTTTATTAGCTAAGAAAGTATTTTGGGACTTTATACTCAGGGATGTAAGTTTTTAATGTAATTGTTTTGGGCTCTGAAGGTTTACAAAGATATACTTTCATTGGGCTGCAAATGATATTTCCTTTACGATGTATAGGACACCTTGTCTCTGTCTAAATGAAAAGCACAATTCTGTTGCCTCTCTTCATAAATGGTCCTTTCTGTAAGAGAGTTTGCATAGTAAAGCCCACAGAAGAGAGAGCAAAATCCAGTTCTCTAAGAGCCTCTCTCAAAGGGCAAAGTCAGGATTTTCTTTCAAAATTTTTAGTGCAACAAGCAAAAAACAAAATTCTTCAAAGTTTATGGCAGCACTGTTTTGGCGGTGCCCGTTACGGCCAACAGTACATTGGTTTGAAACGATATGGTTGTCCAAGATGCACATTAACCTTCCTGCTCCACATGGGTCATGGCAGCAGACCCAAAGCCTCACAATCCACAGTGCCCACACGTTGATTTGCATTCTTAAATCATAGCTAAAGTCTTCATCCCATTTCTCTCTTTCCAAAAGTATTTAGATGAGGTACCCACATTTTTGATGGCTGAATCAGAGGACGTGCCTCTTGCCGTATACGAATACATGAAGAAGAAACTGAAGAGCTTCCAGTTTAATTGCAAAAAGACTTAGGGTTAGAATTCTTTGGTCCCCTCTGAATCTGCTTCGTGGCTTGGGTAGCATGAAGATCCTGCAGCTCTCCTGGCCCCTCCAGAGTGCAACACATCAAAGGATGTGGCCCAGGTCTCCTGACTCACACTCTTCTTTCATGCTCTTTGCATTGAGACAGCTCTTGTTGTTCACCCACAAAAATGCAGCCTAGTTATGATTTTAAAGTTCTAGGGGGGAAAAATGAGCATGTTTTGAGCCACTTTTTCCTAAGGCTGTCTATTTGGAAAAAAACCAAACAAACAAAAAAAAACAAGCCACTTTTTCCCCAGTGTGAAATGTTGCAGTGCTCCAGAGCAAGTTCTGACGGTGCCATCCAAGCACAGACCCTCTTGAGGAAAGAGATGTCTACTGGTGATCTCCTCAAAAAAGCGAAACCTCTGGGGTCAGTCACTCCACCCCACATGTGTTCTGCTTGAACCATGGCCTTGTCTCCCTCTGTCTGTGTGCAGAGGTGTGGGACAAGCTGATAGGAGGAGGACGGAGCTTTGCATTGCCAAGGAGCAGGCAGCGCAGCTTGAGGTCGTTTGCTGGGGTTCACAGGCAGATGTCAGGATGCTTGCCTGGAGCTACTCAAGCTGTTGGCCACTTTCACACTTCCATGGAGGTGTAGAGGCGGGATTCATCTTGGGTGAAGCCCTTTGCATGGGAAAAAAAAAAAGGCTTAACTAATGGGCACTGTAATTAAATAGCGGGTAATTGCCATTTTAATTTCCTATACCCTGCCCTACGATAATAACAGGTTAGGCCGGTTCAAACGTTCCTGAATACCTTTAGCGACACAACAACAGAAGATAACTGCAAAAATTTCCAGAAAATCACGGTGTCCGCAATACCTTTTGGCACCTGACAGTTCAGGACTCACTGTAGTGAGGCAGCTCTTTGGAATTGCTCATGAGCGGTGGCTTGGTAGCAGGTAGTTGCCATGCCATCTTTCTTTCAATTTGCTTCCAGAAAGACTGGGAAACCCTCTACTATTCTCCATTAACAACGGTTACATGAACGATCCCGCTCACAGAATGTCTCCTTTTCTGAAGAAGTACTCAGAAAGAGGAGTATGGAGTAAACAACCACCTCTCCATGGGCAATGCAGAACAGATAAAAATAGGACCATATTCTCCATCAGCCATCTGGTGATAAAATAGGGCTGTGTGTAGCGTAACTGGTCAGTGAGACAGCTATTTTTTATAGAGTGCTCTAGATGAGCATCACACTTCTCACGGGCTGAATCTGTTACGGAAATTGGAATTCATTCTCTAAAGAAATCACCTCCCAGAGAAATCATATTATAAAGACATGGCCAGCAGGTGGAAGACAGCAGTCCATGGCCATGGCAGACAGAACGAGTGTGGTCACTTTAGCTTTTCGCTTGTTCTCCTTCCTCCCCTGCTATTTCCCACTGCTGTGATGCTGAGGCTGATCTGCATTGCCATCATGCCTACAGGCCAACAGTCCTCACAGTCAGGCACCTCACAACAAGATAACGAAGAAACTCTCCTATGGCAAGAGGCTAACAGTTTGGTGTTTTCTACTCCACTGCTTCATCCTTCCATCATGTTATTCCAGCTCAGCAGGAAACACAAACCCAATTTTTAATTCAGGAGAATGGCCGGGACGTTTTCCCTCTTGTGGCAAAAATAAACACAAATGTTGGCTGTAGGTTCTCACCAACGCCTACTCACTTTCAGCCTGGTGCACTGGTAATTAGAGCGCAGGTTAATAATACATAAGGACACGAATCATGCATCGAGAGCTTAAAACTGATTTTAGTCATAACAGCTTAGCCTGCCACAGAATAAGGCAGTATTGGAGTGCTCCGTGTTCATGGCTGCGTGGGCAGCAGAATGGGTTACAGCAAAGGACACACCTCTTTTGGAGTGAAAATGGGTGACTTTATATTTTTAATGGGGTGATTGTGATGTGCAAGTGCCATGCAGGATTGGCATGGGTCACACACAGGTCAGGGGTCCCCAACTCAGTGGCCCAATGCAATGTACCTGATCAGTGGGGTGCGTGTCCCCGCTTCCCTTTCCCACCTCTGCAGCACAACTCAGTGGCCCTGTTGCACCCTCAGCCTCCCTGGCCCTGGTGGCAGCATCCAAGATAAAGGAGGATCCTGACTTTTTCTAGTGGGATGAGGGCCTGCATTTCACAGCAGGATGGGCACTGTGGTACCCCTGCTGCCATGGGGAGCCAAATGGTCACTCTTTGTACGCTTGAATCCCAGGAGACCTCATTAAGAAGCAAGCATAATAAATGGTTTCTTCTATTAAGATGTCCAAAATTGATTTCCTGCACTGACAACAGCTTAAGGAATAACGTTCCCAGCAAAGTTCGTAGCTACAAGTTTGGAAAGTGTCATTTCCACAGACGTCCTTAGCGATGATAAACCCTGCTTTTCATCACGCTTTGACTGCTTCTCGGTGGAAGCTGTGTTCCTCCCAGGAACAAAACCCCATGGTTTTGATCATCTCTTGTGCACAATTTTCTGCTGCTGCTCAGGGAGCTTGCATTGTGTTTGTGCTGAAAGCCACATCTGCAAGATCACTGCAGGAGCAGGGCTGAAAGACGACTGCAGAACTGGAAATATCTGTGAGGGGAGGCTGACGGCTGCTGCTGACTGCTGCCCGCCACTCCTGGCAGGCAGGAATCGAGAGGAGTTTTGAGTGACCGTGAGCTAAAGCACTTGATCTCCCTGTGCTTGGGTTCAGGCCAGCCCAGCTGTGATTCCAGGTATCTTATCTCACTGCAAAGCCACCTGCCCATGGTGGCCGGGTGACTGCTTTGTTTTTGCTGCCCGCCTGCAAAGCCCCGAGCTGCTGTGACGGGCTTGTGGAGCACCGGCGGTGTAAAACACTCCAACTGCTGGATCCCCATCTCCCTCTTGGTGTCTCCCCTTCCCTGCATCCCAGTCTGAACGGGTCTCTGGGATGGTGAGTGGGGCAAACAGGAGAAGCTATCCGTGAAAAATCTATTAAAATAATATTCTTGATAGTTGGTGCATTTGCATGTGTAATGGCCAAGGTGCTTTCCCTGGATTATGCCATCGCAAATTTGGGAATGGCCATGAGGCATGTCTGCTTGAAGCTATAGTGAGCAATACTGGAAAGTGCTGGGTGGAGCAGGGAGGGGGACAGCTATTATGCGCACATGGTCATTACACATGTAAACACAATATTAAAAATAGAGCTGGCTCAATTCTGCCGAGCATTTCCCTGACTACCCGTTGGAATTAGAGGGAGACGTGGGTTTGGCTGGACTCCCTGCCATTTTGTTCATCGCTCCTGTGATCGTTTCAGTGTGAGAGAAAAATGTCTGCAGAAAACAGATAATAAACTCGTGTGTGTGAGTATTTACATGAGAAAGTTTAGTTCCGCATGGGGTGGAACACCATTGCACGCAGCAGTGGCAGAACGGGATTCCTGAAACCTCCTGCCAAGGATTCGCATCCCTGCCTCGAGGTGCAGAGGCTGCTGAGATGCAGTTGCAGTAAGTGAACACAAATCACGCTGGAGAGCACTCAACGAAGAGGGCTCCTGGAGGACCGATTCACACCAGGTGAAGAGCGAAGATCAGCACAGTCATTCCAAAGGAAAGCCATGCCCTGTAATTTCACCTGTCATCATGAGAAGCCTTTTATCCCGGAGACAACAGGGAGAAAGTGGGAACCTTTGGACTGAAATTTAGCAAACTAGCACATGATGCAAAAGAAAATCTTAAGCCAAGGACCCTCAGGTTGAAAGGCTGAAATTGATATTCAAAATGCAGAAGGGGTGAAGAGAAGAGCCAGAAAAACTATTTGAAGGCTTGGAAAGATGTCCCTACCCATGAGCAGTTCAGCCTGCTTAGTTTATGATAAAAAGAGAGAATGAGAGGTGATGTGGTTAGGGTGTAAATATATTTTTCTAGGGAGAAAGCAGTGCATAATAAAAAGGCTCTATAACCAATATTGCCTCCTTGTTTCCTTGTATTTTCCCATCTGTCTCTCATATAAACCCAAGTAATATAGCAGGAAGAAACAGAAGACAGAGCTGAGACGAAATTTTCATAAATTCATTTGACTTCAATGTCTGCCATGCAATTACAGCCACCACACTTTGCACTTAAGTTGCTGTGTACTGAGTAGGTGCCACTCAAGAGTGTAAAACCTTGCAAAGAATAGAGAGGAGACTCCATTTTCACCGTCTGCAATTTGGAACAGGGTGGGTCACCTGTCAGCATCCTCTCTTGCCTTCCACACGGGGAGAGCCTGGCCCGAATTTGAAGTTTTCCCAGGGTTTGGAGGTGAGGGGACAGTACTGGCACGTGCTGGATCCCCTCCAGGTCTCCGGCAGACAACAAACCTGTACTCCTCCGCTGGGGATGCTGGTGGGAAGTGCACTCTGCAGTAGTTAATGAGGTCATTCTCAGGCTCCTGGAAACCTTCAGAGATTTGTAAAAGTAGCATTATCCCGTCCCAGAAATGAACGTGCTTTGAAGGAAATTAGAGGAGGAGAAAGAAAAAGCAATATAACCTTCAGCTGTCGCCGCTGTTCCTTGTCTCTGCCTGAGGGATTAAGCTGTTAAAAGCAAATGTGAAACAAACATTTTTCAGGCGAGTGATGGCAAGATACAAAGTTATTTTTTTTGTTGCTAGAATTGATGGAAACAAAATGAAACCCATGCCCTCCACACTCACACGCATATAAAAGAGAAGTAACGTGGTCCTGGCGTGGGATATAACCTACAAGGTGTTTCTATTATTAGAAGCTGGCATCGGCACTGGGAATAAACGGTACAGATTGATAAAGCAAATACCAGGTCAGCCGGGATGGGACCGCAGAGGGAGGGCGGTTTCTATGGCGATGGAGAACAGCCGTGATGGGAGGTATGATGTGTAGGCGGCAGCGAACAGCAGCTTCACTCCCAGCAAAAGTGGTTAGTTGCTTGGGAGACAGGCGCATGCTCTGAAAAAAGCATCTCTGAGGGAACAGGACAGAGATGGGGGGAATCACATGATACCAACTATGCCGGACGTGGGCTAGCCAGGAGCTGAACAAACGAGCTGGTGTCAAATGTGATGCATTTTGGCCGTTAAAAAGCCTTTTCTGTGCTAAAACACCACAACCACGAGCACGCGGTTTGGAAACGGGGCATGTCTGGAGGCCAGCACCCAGGTGATGGCAGAGACAGTAGTGACGAAGTCTACAAATTAAACAGTAAATAAAAGCACAGCCAGTAGGAGGAATAAAAATGACATTTAAAAATGAATGCACACGCCTTACGGAAGCTGCTGCTGCACATGAGATGATCAAGCCTTCAGGAGCTGCTTGTTGGTCTCCCACGCCACCAGCAGAGGCCCACGGGAAGATGTCAGTGGGGAGGTAGTTGGTGGGATGGTTTCTCTCCTCTTCCATACAGTCCCAAACCAGGAAAACACACAAATTAATATTCAGCCTAGAGCCCTCCCCTCTACCTGAAAAGCATAACTTCACATGGTGGAAAACATAGAAGGTGAATACAATCACGTAGCTCACAAGGTGCAGGTGTCTTGCTTGGCCAACAGCCCATATACAGTTGATGTTTTGGGACATGGTGGGACCATGTCTCTGCAAGAGGCTGTTCTATTTGAAAAATTAAGCTGTAAATGAGTTTTCCCCCAGCCTGTCCAAGCCTGAAGAGATATTTCTGTCTGTGCCTGGGTTGTGACTAAAGAAGTCGAGGGCTTTGCTGTGTCCAGACCCATGAGGCACAGCTGAACTACAATCTGCAGAGACTCACTTTTATGGATCCTCTATCAACATCTGTATGGCCCTTGTGACAGCTTATGGAGGTCTAACTGGTTGTCCTGGTTTGAGGTAAAACAGGACCAATTTTGTCCAGTAACTCTGCTTTCTAACTAGGCCTCTTCTAACAGCTGAAATTGGCAGCATGTTGTGCAGAAACTGCTGTTTCTCAGAGCGGTAAGATCCATGTTTATAGCTGATGCCGAGGCACGGTGCAGAGAGGCTCTTGCTTATACTTATTGCTATAACAGCCAAGGGCAGCCAAATTTGTTATTTGCCCCTTTGGAGAGCCAGAAGCGGAAAAGCGTAGAGAGGTCCCACCTGTGGGGAGGAGTGGACAGGACAGGTGGCCCAAAACTGATCAACAGGCTGTTCCATCCCATCTGCCTCATGCTCAGTGTAAAAGCTGAGGGATCAAAGGGTCAGGGGTCTTTCTTCAATGGCCGGAGTCCGAGGAGGACTCCCTCTGTTCGTCTGCCTTTCATCCCGACCCATGTGTTCCTGAATCCAGTTCCCATTCACCACTGAGTCCAGTCTGGGACTTCCCCAGTGGCTGCTAGTGACATGATTGTCACGCTGGGAGCTTGATATGATTTTGTATATATTTCATTATTTTCTTTTTATTTTTTCATTCTTTATATTTCATTAAAGTAGTTTAGTTCTTACTAAACTAGCCTTTGTTCTCTCTCTCCTGCTCAGCAGGAGAGAGGGAACATCTGTCATTCCGCTTGCTTGGGCCAATCCGGCCCAAACCATGGCGGTGGTTAATCCTCATGGGTCTCTCACTAGGTGTCAACACTTGAAGTTTGCAGAGGCGCAGACGTGGACAGGAGTGGCCATAAGCACCTGTGAGGAAGGAGGGCACCTCTGCTCCCACACGGGCTGGACTGGCTGTGGGTGCTGGGGCTCACACAGGGTTAGGGTGAGGGATGGAGCCAGGGGGTGCTCCTTGCCTATGTGGGACAGGGTGGAGGACAGCCTGGACACACCGAAGTGGAGCAGTGAGGCCAGACCCCAAGTTCCCCCCATGCTTCTCAGGGGGGCACAACCACAAGGCGGGAGTGTAGAGGCTGTTCACTGCCCATTCCCAGGCGACAAAGTGACGGCACCAATCAGCAGGGACAATGCGGACACTAATCTGTAGCTCCCCCGACCTCACATTAGTATCGCGTTGCACACTACAACCATTAGCACTGTTGCATTAGTGATAGATGAGTAACCTTAGATCCTCCTCCTGACTTACAGGACTGAACAGCAAGACCGGAGTGAAAAGATTACTAGTGACACATACCTACTCTAGTTACCTAGAGAGAGACCAAAAGGAGAAGTTCTACATTCACCCGTCCTGGAACATGGCATGATGATCGTATACACTAGGCCACTAGTAACAGGACTTTAACAAACTAAAAAAGGCTTGAAAAAGTAATTCTGTTTTTGAGAGCTACACCTACAAAATTTCTTGTACTCAAGGGAATGCAATTCATATCCTTTGAAAGTCAATATAACTTATTTTGCAGAGAAAGTTGTTAATTTTTTTACTGGAAAAGTGGTTGCTTAGTAGAAAAATGAAGATTTATATAGATGTCTGATTTAACCTCTTACATCACCCACATCTTAATAAATACACGGTACCATACACAAAACTATACTCCTTTTTTTCCCCTGAATCATAGCCTTTTGCTGACTGACATAATTTTTATTGGAACGACTTTGCCAGTTGGGTACAAGCGAGACTGAAACTGTGTGCTTGCCCTCCTCCTGGAGCTGCTCCCTGCCCTGCAAGGGACATGGATTTCAATGCACTAGAGTGCCCTGCTGGGCAGGTCCCTGTCATGAGGAGTAACAAGACACCAAACCTTTCTGAATGAAGGTCAATCCCGACTCTGCCTCCTTTCCCATCATTTCAGCCACATTCACTTTATTTTGGAGCCAGTCTGTTGGTGAACTTCCTCCAAGATGTGTTGTTGAAGCTAGTTAGTTTTTCTCTGTAAAACTGAGAAACTTATTTTCCTTATTTTTACTTACTTTCACTTATTTTTCTCCTCCAGTTAGACTGGGGTGGGAAAGGATTTTAAAAGTAGCTCGGCCTTCTGTTTTGAATGTTCTCCTTCACATTTTTAAAGGAGACTTTGCAAATGAGTCCTTTCTACAGCAAATTGTCTCAGAGAGCTGGAATGAAATAACCTGAGTGTGATACAGTCCAGGTGAATTTGTTACAGCATTTACAAGGCAGCTCCTTTCTCATCAAAAAAAGAAGCTTTCCGGGAAACTAAAGTTGAAATAATATTGCTCATACTCCTAAAAAGTTTTTGAGAGAGGAAATTAAAGATAAATTCAGCTTTATGAACAGTCATGCTTATTAGTCATTTGTCATTACTCTTGTTTGTGAGTAAGTGAGAGTGACTATGTTTCTGCTTTATTTTGTGCTTTGTTTTCACAACTTCTTTCCGTTTTCCCTTACAGAAGAGCATGGTGGTGGTTTTTTTCTTGGTTTTTGTTTGGATTTTTTTTTACCAAGGATGTCTCTTCAATATTTCTGAAGCTCAAGACTGAAGTTTTCTTAAGCAGGAATTCAACGCTGTACAACCCCACCTACCTCCCCCTCCAATTGACTTGAGCTACACTTGGTCTCATGAGCTAAAGGACATCATCTGCAGGTGAAATAATGAGAACACTCCTGTCTATATACAATGTAATTGCTGGAATTGGCCTTTGCTGGGAGCAGCGCAGTCGTACCAGCACATACCTACTCCAGGGGAATTTGCAATAAGAAGAAAGCATCCAGTTTTGGTTTTTTACCCGAAGGAAGATACCTGTCACTGCAATGGAATGAGATTGATTAAAGGTGATTTTAAAAACTCAGCTTCTCTGGGATTTCTGGAAATGATTACCCGTCGGAGCAAAACGTGCTCCATCAGCACTGCAAACACATGCCTGTAGTCAACAGGAGACCATGAGCTATGGGTGGAAGTGTGCAAACGCTTGGGACAGCTCCACGGAAGCGAGAGCTTCATCCTGGCAAGCAGAGGTGAGATCACTTCTGAGCCTTCCTCGAAAACCTCCCAGCCACACACAGATGTCGATGCATCCCACTCAGTTCTTGACATTTAACATGGTCACAGAGTGACGCGGTTCATGGAAAGCTCCTTGTTCTGGCCCAGTAACGAGCGCACACGGTTTAGAGCCGTTTTCCCCGTAGCTGGGCTGCAGTCTCCTAAAAAATGCATGTGCAGGCAGCTCACTCTGCAGATCCTATGGCAACTGGCTGCACCGCGGACGGTTGGCTGGATTCAAACGTGCAAGGCTTGTACATTAGGACATGTTATATTCAAATGGAGAAAACTTTCCAGAACGATTAATATTCAGCACCCTCTATCAAGAGATCATAGCAATCCAATGAGATCTGACTGCTTTGAATTATTATTCATGTACCATGGAATATGTATTTTTTAAGTAGCATTGTAGATTAATGCTAGCAACGCGTAATTTGTAATTTAAATGTAAATCTGAATTGACTAAGAACATAATTAAGCTTTGAATGCCTAGGCAGTAGCTGCTAACCAGACTGTTTTGTGGTGTTTTTTTCACTAAGATTTTAAAGCGCATTATTCACTCTGAATACCTCAATGCATATTATCTGTATATGTGTGCTATAAAAATGTAAATAATAATAAAAGATTAGGTTATACACCATCGAATTCTAAATTGATATGTTTCTGTGAAACTGAGGACTGCTTTGTGCAGAGTTATATGGGATTCTTTATTGCTGCATAGAGGATGCTGGCCCAGCCAGGGGGATGTTAGGAAGAAAAAAAGTCTCCCCTTCCCAAACAGCGCTTCTACTGCTTGAATTTAATATTGTAACTCAAGTGAAAACCATGATGCCTTTTATATTAATCAAACATAACGTAGTTGTGCAGCTTTAAGTGGTGCACAAATTTCTATAAATATTTGCTTCAGTGCAAGGTAATTGTAAGCGTGTATATAGAACGTATCTATCAGTCTATCTTCATCTTGAAATCACTGCGTAGTTGCATAAACATTTTGGCACTGGCCAAGCTGGCACGCAGAGTTCCCGTGGCTTGCTCAGCCCACTGCTACCCTACAGCACGGGTATTTCCCTGCTGATGCAACCACCTGGGGGCTGTGCTGTAAATCTGGGATCACCGGTATTAGTGAAATGACCTCAGTTAAAAAAGCAAACGAAACACATAGCCACACCATTAGAGACAACTAACTGCAAGGCTGAAGTGTAATGTAGATTTTAGCATAACAAAACCGTTTTCTTATGAAAACAGGGACTTCGCAGCAAGAAGAAGTTGGCAAAACTACGTGCTTGAGGAATTTAAGACATTATCTTTAAAACAAAGATGAAGGACTGATCAAAATGAAATAAATTAGTTGAAGAAGGCCTGGACATATCTATATTTTTTAAAACAGGTGAGATGATTTTAAAAAGCCTCTTTTGATCTACGCACTTGGGGCAGCTATCAAATATGAGGAAATTGCTGCCATTTTCTCCCAGAAGGCAGCAGGACCCCTTTGTTTCCCATCAGTGCCTCAGTAGCCCATCAGCACCTAGCCCATCGGCGGTCCTGAGGGTTTTCAGTACTGAATCTCAGCCGCTCTTCCGCACTCTGCCTTGGCCATCGGTATGGAAGGGTCTAGATCCTCAACATGCAACGGCTGTGGGCTGCTCACTCCTGAATATTAAATATATGGATCTCTTCTCGTTCTTCAGTGGCCAGCTATAGACATTTTGGAAGGAGAAAAGCACAAAGGAAAAGGGCATGTGGGAAGGACAGGTGGAGTCTTTGGGGACCAAACGTGAGGAAAGGAGCATCTCCTGCCTCCCAGTGCTCCAGCACCTACTCCTCAGAGATGACTAGTGTTGTTCTCAAAAGTGCAGTTTGACTGCAGTCCGAAGTTGCAATTAAATCCAGGCAATGAATGAGTGGACAAATGCCATGTTTGTAGTCAGGAAAGGCTGTTTCTAAAGCTCCAGAATTGTAAAACGTTGTTTTTATGCATTGGGTGACTTTAAACCCTAAGGTATCCAGGGCCCAAAGCCTGCTGTCAGAGACAGCTCCAACCCTCTTTGACAAGTAGAACTAAAATTATTACTGACAGCTGAAATGAAGATTTTAATAATTACCTGAGCTCTTCTTTGCATAGACCCAGCAGGAGAACATCCTACGATGTGCAGCGTGTCAGCCACTTATCTTGAAGTAAATGAAAGCTGAGCCTTTGCAGCACTGGAAAGATCTTTAGCAAGTTTCAGCACTGGGCTCAAGCATGTTTTATTAGGAAGAGTTAATATAAGTTCAGCAGAAAGTTCACCATTGTGTGAAGGTGAGGACAGACAGATAAACAGCACACAGAGTATAAATGATGTGAAACACTGCTTAAGTGGAACAGAAGGAGAAAACAGAAAGGGAACAAAATGTTTTAGGAGAAGGTTAAGAGGACAATTAAGATGATGTCTTCTCCCTTCCCACACTCATGTACTGATTTCACAACCAAAATCCCCCTTTCAGGTTTTGTCTTTGACCATGTGCTTGTGGAGCCCTTCAGTATTGTTTTGATTTGACTGTTCAGAAAAGAAGATGGCGCAACCTTTGCACATGGACAAGCCCTTAGTATGGCTCTTGCCTTCTGTGAGGGCTTTGTCTGAGTACAGTCTTCATTGCCAAGCCCTTGACACAAAGAAATCGGGTCCTGTTCCCAGGGCAACACTGTCTGTTTTGAATGGAGAATATAGTTAGGAAATTGTGATGCTGCAGGGGTGACTGAAGGTTGGATGGGGATGTACTGCCAAGGGGCCCTAGAGGAGCGCTCTCCTGTGTTGGCTACTGTTTCCTCTGTCCTCTTCCTCAAGAAACAAGACAAGGTCTCTGGACTCATCTGCCACTGTGGCACTTGCTTGTCTTGTCTCCTTTTCTGGAGTCAGATGTGCTGGCCAGAAAGCCAGCTAAGATTGTCTGCTGCTGTGGTTTGATCTGGAGATTTGGGGTTATGAGCCTCAAAGCAAAGTTTCTGCAATTGCTTCAAGAAAACCTCAGTTTGAACTAACCTGTAATTTCCTAAAGACATTCCCTAAGCTCTGTGTGATTTTGCAGAATTACTGCAGCATGGAAAGGCAGGTTGATTGTGGTGGGTCTCTACTCCAACCTGCTGCTCAAAGCAGTAGAGCAAGCTGGCCAACATCTTCCCTAGCTGAGCTGGAAACCTCCAAGGACGGAGACTCATCCTTGTCTGGATGCCTGTCCCAGCTCTGTGTTACCCTCCTGGTAAAAGAAGTTTCCTTCTGTCAACTCCAAATCTCCCAAGCAGCAATCTGCCCCCTTGTTAAGTTGGGTGTCACCACTTGGGGAGGGTTTAATGCCACTGGGGGATGAAGGTCTGCTGGCTGGTGTATGAACCACTTCTACTGCTCCAGAGCAAGAGGTGTCCCTCCACCAGGATAACTCACCTGTGGTCATTCATCACCTCATGAAGTTGCCTTCATCAAATCTGCTGGATGGCTATTGGTGACTTTCCCACAGGTTTCAGCTCGTTCCAGCACATCTTGTAATTTTGAAGGGGCTTGTGACTTTGTGATCTTCCCTGGACTGATGATTTCTACATTCCTCTCAATAACTTAGAAGCGTAGGTGGATGCTCATCCAAGTAGCAGGGCATATTGAAGAAAGCGTAGCACACCAGAAGTCTGATTTTTCCTTTTGGTGAAAATTTGCAAGAAGCCTACGTAGTACACAGCATCTAAAACTATAAATCCCGTATCTGAATACACAAATTGTTATTGTTTATATGCAAAAATGCTTAGATGCAAATTCTAAATAATTCATCACCATAACAATCTCATCAGCTTCTCTTAAAACCTTAATTTAGGCCTACAAACATTCAAATAGTTTATTTTCCTGCTGAAGCTATCTTCCACCCTTCGCTTCTCATAGTCCTCTGCCAGGCCTGTCTTTGGAGAGCTCAGTTCCCTGCAGGGAGGGGAAATGCTCTTGCTGCTTTTCTGTAGCTTCGAGAAACACAGTGACTGAGAGGCACCGGCCACACCAGTAACTCTGTCAGGTAACTGGGAGCACGTCCAGCTCAGACACTGAGGTCAGATAAGAGCCTTCAGCTGACAGGGCAAGAGCAAAGAGAGATCGCGTAGGAGAACATGAAGTGCTTTTCCATCTGAAACCTTTTCTTCTTTCCCTTAGCTTGTGCTTGGTTATTCTCTCTTTCCCTTTTTGGTGTCACTGACTTGAAGAAGGTGGGGAAGAGGCAGAAAAAGCCAATTTTTTTCACTCCCATGAAATGTGTGACGAGAACTTTCCACCTCCATCCAGTACTGTCACCATTGAGTGGCTCCTGCTGTAGGGAAAGGTGGGGAGCTTATTGCTGTGCTGTGGGTTTTCTTATACACCAGACACTGTCAGACCAAAATACACCTTCAGTGTGCCTCCTGAACAGTACACTGAAATCACCAACAGTTCACACAAACTTTGACCCAAACCAGAGGTTTCAGAGTGAAATCTTTTAGGACTTTTCGCATCAACCATGCCTTTACGTAAGATCAAGATTTTTCAGTGGTGCCCAGTGATAGGACAAGAGGTAACGGGCAGAAACTTCAACATAGGAAGTTCCACGTGAACATGAGGAGGAACTTCTTTTCTTTGAGGGTGGCAGAGCACTGGCACAGGCTGCCCAGAGAAGTGGTGGAGTCTCCGACTCTGGAGACATTCCAAACCCACCTGGACGCCATCCTGTGCGACCTGCTGTAGGTGGACCTGCTCTGGCAGGGGGGTTGGACCAGATGATATCCAGAGGTCCCTTCCAAGCCCTAACATTCTAGGATTCTATGATTCTAAGATACAAACCCCCACTGCATAATTTCAGTAATGAAACTATTTTTATCAGAAATCTTTGGGGGTCAGGGACACAGAAGGTGACTAGTTTTAAGACGAAGGTTTAAAAATATATGAATGAATGGTTGATTTTCAACAGAACCAATTTAAGGAGCTAAAAGGCCTTTTTTTAGACTCATATCCTATGTTCCAGTGGAAATACTGCAATTAGGCAGATTTTTAAAATGAGCTGGGTTGATTCCCTATTTAGGGAATGAGACTTCTTTCATATAGTAATATCTCAAGGGGAAAAAGCAGAAATGTCACTCGGGACATTTAAAACTGGATTGGCTAGCACTAAAACACAACCTAGAGAAGAACGGACCCCTGAAAGGGAGAGGGGCAGTGTGCTACAAGACAGTAATTTCCTCTCTAATTTCTATTAGATCGGTGTTTTTCATAGTGGCTTATTTATTTGGGCACCCTGACTCCTCTGGACACAAACGGAAAGGATTCTTCTTAACAAAACAACTCTCTGAGAGGCTGAGTTCCATGAAGAAAGAAGGAAGATGGGAATAATCAAATTATCTCCGTGCTTCATAAATAATTTGTAGCTGGGATAAGTAAAATTACACTCAGCAAAACTCACATATGTTTTCCTCTCTGGCCTCTAGGGAGTTAACTGGGAATGTGCTGAAGAGATGGAGCAAGAGTAAAATTAGTTCATAGTTGAGTCGTACCTTGAGGACTGATGTGCTCCTGTCCACCTGCCCCTTCTCATAGGATATGGACTATCAGCTGGAGATCATGGGCATCTTCCTGCGTGGGATCTGTGGCTCGCAGTGCACCAGCAAACTGGAATATTTCGGGTTCACTAACTGTTTTTTCTGTGAATAGCAATTTCCTTGCTGGAAAGGCAGCCTGTCTGAACCATCCAGCCGTCTCAAGTTTGGGGACCACCTGATGCAGAAATGCACGGAGAAGGGAAAAAAAGACGAATGGATGGGAAAAGCTCATGAGTATGCAGAGTTTTGGCACAGAAAATCATTTTCATTCAAGCAGAACATTTTCCCCCTCTTTAATAATGTGTGAACTTCCACAGCCTTGTTTCTAATGAACTGGTGGTTTCTGCTTTTCACCTTGTGTTGGGAAGCAAGATCCTGGAGCGGGCAGCGATGCCCAGTAAGGGATGCTCCTCACCTGACTCTCACCGACCAACTGTCAGATGCTGGAGGTGAAAACTGAGGACTCTTGGGTTTGGCAGAAATACACCTTCAACCGTGACTCGGGTGTCTTCCAAAGTGCCTAGCCTCTAACCTACTGTGTTGTTGAAACATGCTCCTGTCAGACTTACCAAGGATGGGAAGGTGGAACAGGAGGGACAGTGTGATCTGAGAGACCTTCCCTATTTGGGAGCATCCTTCCGGCAAGGGGAAACTGCCTGGAGGGAAAATCAGCCACTATACCTCCAGATCAGCCATCCAAGGCTTAGTTTTTAAGTGCTAACAATGTTCTTGATGCAGCAGAAGACACAAACTGATTTCTTCTGCAAGCTGAGGCGAGGAAATGGAGAAAATATGGCCAAATACCCACAGGAGGAATCGCAGCAAATTAAAAAGTGTAATTTATCCAAGTGGTGCACATGAAAATCACACAGAAGGACTGATTCCCAGCAAGATATGAGTGAAGGCAGAAATGCCGCACAGCCCTCTAAAGGACATGGGCCCTGTTGCACTTGGTCTGCAGCAGGAGCAATGTGGAAGGTCTCGTTATGATTTCAGCAAAAGCGGGCTGACATCAGATTGGATGCTCTATAACAAAGATCAAAGACATCACACTGTGGGTGACAAAATCTGCAAGTTTTGTCTCTGTTACAGTGTCATCAGGTCCAAGCTTAGAATAGTTTGAGACAATTCACATTTACTGTAACAGTCATAAAGAAATTGTTAACAAACATTTATATCACACTATTTTATGATGCATACTTATTTATCATAAATATATTGATAAATAATAATTCACAAATATTATAAATAATATTTCACAATGATTACCAATGAGTTAAACTTTTTCATACAATGAGGGAAAGAAGGCTGAGCTACTGCAGGGAAAACGGTGCATGTTTTGGAGTGCGAACACTTTTCGATCCGTTCTGCTTCATCTCTAAGAGGTGTTAGCAAAAGGGGGAAAAGTGAAATTGTTCAGGGCTAGGGGATCCCTGCGTTCAGAGAGAGACTTCAGTGCTTGGGCAAGGTTTGCCTAATAGCCAGAGGGGAGAGAGGGAGGGTTACAGGGATTTCCAAATGATGTCGATCAGAGAGGAAGGAAATTGTATGTTGCCACGACTACTGAAGGAATCAGGTAACTTTCAAACAGACTGAAGTCACCAAACCAAATTTCTACCACTTTTATCTGTAGTAGTAGTACTTTGCGAGCAGCCCCATTTATTCGGTTAATGACAACGGCACTTCCTTTTATCCCAGGGATGCTGTATGGATAAATATATTCAAATTCAAAGCCCTGAGCTGAGCCCCGAGCCCCGCTGGGGTGTATTCCTACTTCATCCTGGGACTAGCACCTGTGTGGCCACACTGACAGCTGGATTAAGAAACCAGTAACAGCTGAAACTCAAAACTAAGTGATTTTGGCTAAAAGTTACTACGCTTCTGGCAGCTGTGTCCACTGCAGTTATGAAGCTAAGGAATTAATGGCAATATTAAGTTCCAAATTATATGTTTTCTTAGAAGTTTGCATAGGTATATCTGATAACTTCACAGCAAATCACTAGGGCCTTGAGGAAGGTATTTAAATGGAATATAATATTGAGATGGGGAAAGGACTGTGTCTAGAAACACATACTGATCAGGCTCCCTAAGGATGTTCCTCTTTTCTTTTTCCTCTCCAATTGCACAATATCAAATACTCCCTAATCCTGTCATGCATACAGTGTGCAAGAATGTACATTCATAACGACCAGCACTTACAGTGCTTGACGTCTTCAAAGGTCTCTACAAACCTTAGCTAATTAATCTGTTTCAACACCCCTGTGGGCTAAGAGTAATTATTTTGAAGAAGGTGAAGGAGAGAGGTTAAATGAGTTACTGCAGGCCACAGAGAGCGAGGGACAGTGGAGGGCTGGGAGTGCTGCTGCTGGCACCCTCTGACCCCGTGCCTCTCCTCTTCACGCCCTTCCACACTGCTGACTCTCAAATATATGTAAAATTAATGAAAAGTTAAGAAAAATGCACAGCATCAATAAGTTTTTTATATGGCACTTATTTGGAACGACCTGCTGTTACTCATAGTTTTGTCTTCTGGGAGCAAGGTAACGTTAATGTCACAATAAAAGACCCTAAAGTGACAATAAAATGATCCTACTGCTCAATACCATCATTATTATTGCACACGGGAATCAGGACATTGAGCCTTAGAGTTCAAATCAAAATCAAAATTCAGCATCCTGGTTTGGATTTACAGTATTAGATAAGGTTGGAGTCTACTTCCAAAGCTTGCCACGGAGGATTTTGCACCACCTCTCTTTCTGGAACAATCTCTGGGCCTCTACTGATATTCACCTGTTGTGTTTGATGAAAAGTTGGGGTTTGATGCTTCTTAGCCCAAGCTTTTTGATTAATGTAGATATACCAATTCAAGATCTTATTCTATACCACATATATTTTTGTTCAGATGAATTGCTTGTTTTAAAAGAAAAGGATACAGGATTTATTACCCACGTTTTGAACAGAATGTTTGGAATTTCCAACCTGAATGATTTTGTCCAAACTTTCCCTTCATATTTATGTTTAAATAAAAATGTTGAAGAACTGCCAACATTTGCCATGACCATGGGTGTATTTTAGAGGGATATTTCTGAACTGCCAGTGGCAAACCTCCCTTTGTAGAAGGCAGATCTGCCCTGGCCACCTCAGCAACGTGGATCAGACCAACGTGCCATGGCTCCAGCATGTTTTCATGACGGTGCTTACATCCAGTACTCTGATTTTCAAGGGTGCTTCAGACCTTGCCATCAGTAAGAGTCAAGGGTGCTCAGTTTCTGCAGAAAATAAGCACAAATGTATACAATGAAAGCATAATTAGCGGATGAGTCATTAATGCTCATTATTCTGTGGCAGAATCAGAGTTGTTCTGTCAGGGGGTAGCAGGTAGCTCAAACTGACTGCTAGCAATGTAAAATACATCCATCACAGTCACTTTGCTCCCTCAGGGGAGCAGCAAAGAGAGAAAGACGAGGATGTTGGAGCAGATAAGCTCTGTAAGGCCCCCATTCTGCAAAACACCAAAATATGAGCATTTCAGTCATGTTGACGTCAGCAGGTGGCAAAAAAAAGCATGGCCTTAGATACTCAGCATCAGCAAAATGCCAATTTATTAAGATAACCAGGCCTAAGGGAAAAACTAAACAAATTTCTTTAACTTATTACGTGTATAATCCCCTGATGCCTTTTCGTTGTGACTGTGGTCTCGCACCAGGCTGGCAGTGTCGTAACCCTGCGGGTTTTAATGGGGCTGGTCCTCATTCACCGCGGGCGAGATCAGGGTTAGCCCACAAACTGAGCTCGGTGCCAACACCAGAGCTTTTGCATACATTTTCATAACCAGCTTTTTATTAATTCCTGCTTCGAGGTGACGAGTTTAAAAATAAGATGATATTTCATTTTCTAGCCCAGCTCATCAAATATCTGAAGGACAAGAGGTGGTTTTCTGTTTGATGCCTGGTACTAAGAGCTGAGGTCCAGCCCACACGCTGGCTCTGGGCATCTTCAAAGGCTTCTGAAATTGTTAGAAAACGCTGTATTGAAAACATTCTTGTTGGTTAGGCTAGACATTGACTGTGGCAGATCAAATTAATCCCCGGTGTTACTTTGGCCCTGTCAGTGGATCAATTCCAGGAATTACTTTAATCTATTATCTTTGCTTTCATTTTCTATTAAACATCTGTAAAAAAACATCAATAGGGGAAAAGTGATGCACAGATAAAGCAAAAACACAAGCAGAACTAAAAATAACCAATGAACTGCTCTCACTGGACAGTATAAATATTCCTTTCAGGTTAAAAATATTTCTTTGAGGATACGGAACCCTTAAAAACCAGAATAGACCTCGGACAATGACACTTCCTTACAACCAAGGGAGTACCGTGTTTTTGCCGGTAAAGGATGTGCTCTGCTTTACAGAGGAAACTCCTGTTGGCTAATTTCACCATGGAAACTCCAGGCTCGACTATAAAAAGACCAACTTATCTCCTGACAAATATCCTTATGCTGGGAATAACAAAAACTAAGAGCAGATGGCGTTAACCCCGGGTAATGGGGTAACTGCCGGCGCCGAGTGGCTGCGGGGGAGCCTGGTATGGGCTGATCTGCACGAAAACCAGTGCTGAGCACCCAGCCATCTCCAAGGCAATAACAAAACTCAGGCTAAAACCAGCCTTAGCATCCCTCTGCCCGAATCCCCCATCCCAAAAGCGACAGATTCATTTCCCTTCCACTTCTAGGACAAACATGAATTGGCCAGATGTGAGAATAAGGCTCAGAGTTTTCAGATTCAAAGGTGTTTCTGACCCAGAGCTTTCTCATGTCGCTGCCTTGATCAGTGGACTCTCCAAGGCTGCTCTGTTCGAGGTGGTGGCAAAGCCCTTGTGCACGGGGACAAGCTGTGCGCTGGAAGTGCTCTGATTTCCTCAGACCAGTCTGCAGAGACATACAGGTTTGTTCCTGCCCCAGCTGCCTGCTTTGGTGCATCTTTAACACCAATATTTACAATTCCCCCAAAGGAGCAAATATAGAGATATAGGACATAAATACAATAATATTAATATTGATTATAATAATATAATAATAACAGATGATACAGACATATATAACATAAATAATCAAGTACTCCTGCTGATGACAGATTAAGAGGACCAACATGGTCACTAGAATGTTTATTATGAACCCTTTTACAGATGTAATAGTTTCCAGGTTTAATTAGGAATTCTGTCCTGCTGTTTCTGTCAGACAGAGCAGTATCGAGGCACTCTGGGTGACAGACTGATGGCTGGTGGCTATGCACACAGTCAAAAAAGAGCACAGATAAGGGAAAGGCCAGTCCCAATAATCAGAAAGCAGATAAACTTGTGATAAAAGAGTAGCCAAAAACAACGCACTGTCTTTTCTGTGTAGTCACAAGCACCAGAGTGATTTATAGCAAACCAAAGGCAGTTTTACACAGGTTTTATCTTTCTTGTCCAGAAGCAGAGAATTTACATTAGAAATAGCCATGATTGTATGTTCCTGTTGCACTAGATGCTGCCCCAACATCTCTGGCTGACCTGAAGAGTGGCACTGCATAAGCTAGTTGGCCTCCATCACCCTCCAGTGAAAGAACAGGCGGCATTTAGGAAGAGGGAGAATTGTAGTCAACAATGTCATGCCCTGCTAAGCAGAAAGATGCATCACAGCTCTTGTTTTTTATATTTCAGAAAATCCAGAAGAAAGGATGCTCTTTTTTTTTTTTTCGCCTAAATTAAAAAACCCAAACAACCCCAAACCAAACAAAACAAATAATTTGCAAGTGTTCGGGAGTGTTGAAAATCATTTCGGAAAGTGCTTTAGGCTAATTTTGTAAACCACAACAGAGCTGTAGCGGGTAGAAACATACTTTCATCTTATTTATTTCTCTCCCTCTTTAAACGCTGGGTTTGTCAGGATGAGCTTCTCTTTCAAATCCGCTCGGCACGACATATACTTTCTCGGTTATGAAGTGTCTGGCCACACAAGTACAGACACAGACATGCCCGAGGCGCTTATGATCTTTCTGTCCCGTATTAGCATCGGGCCAAATTTGGCTTGGCTTTTCAGATGAGATTTTCACCTCTGATGGTGCAAAAAACGACAGGCTCATTTTCCATACACCTGGGCCTGCATTTTTCTGTGCGCCTGTAGCAAGATGGGTTAAGTCACGCCAAATTTGGGAGTGATGTGCTGTAATTCGCTGTATCCAGCACGAAGGCTGCTGGGCAGATGGCGTGTTACACAGGGCCAAGCACCTGTACTCGACCTGCCTGAAGCACGTGTGGGTTGGCGTCGTCTTCGAAAGATGTTCAGCAAACAATGGTGCAGGCGAAACCCCGCTTCCTGCAGCTTCGGGGCTTTAATCTCCCTGCCCTCTGATCGCAGCCACCTCCCATATCTTCTTCCCATGCCGAAGGACTACAAGCAGGGACTTGTCGTAGGGACTTGTACAGCTCTGAGGTCTCTGCCACTCTATTATTTTGTGGCCAAAACTTGCTGGCGGGTTTAGAAACCCCAGCCTTTCCTCCCCCCTCCTGGTCATCTTCCCCATTTAGAGAACTTCTGGGGATTTCTGGGAATTTCTGCTGGCTTCTGCAAGCGGCAGAGCACGCATGGCCTGGGCTGCCTCTGCGTGCAGTGCAGAGACAAGCACCTCCAGAGGGAGCATTCGCCCCATCTTAAAACAGCCATCTAAGCAAGGGGAGGAATCTCCTTTCGCAATTTTAGCTGGTTAAAAACAAGCAAAATGCATCCTACACTAGCTTGTAAGCGCCAATCCTTTGATTGGCTTTTGCACGCCAAAGCACGTAGAATTGGGTATAGATAGAAAGAAATAGCTCTTTCCATATTGTCAAAAGGTAAAGCCGTCCAGAAGGGACTGTAGACACCTGGACGCATTAACAGGCGAGCGACAAGAACACAGTCCCAGCTCACCAGTGACAGATTTCTCACTGTATAACACGAGTTGGGTTTTGAGCTGTAACCAAGTCCTGAGGCAGAGTGTGAAACACTTGATGTTTGGTTGTGTCGTGTAGCTGATGAAGCACATTCAGACTTGTGAACTTTTGCAGGTCCAAGAGACAGAAGAGTCCTTCCGCAGGGACTCCCCGGGATGTGGAGCAGATCTGCACCATTTCTCGGTGTTTTGAAGTGACCTGCAGCTGGGCTGCAGAGAGCCAGAGACCCGGAGGACCTGCAGGAGAGGCAGAGCAGTTCTGCAACATGTAAAAGTAATTCTGGCACTTGTCTATACGTGGCGCTCACTTAGTCCTCTCATGCCAGTGACCCACTGTTAAATTTGTAATGATGCTTATTTTTCTAGTGGTGTAAAACACAACCTCCAGCTTCTCACTTCAAACTGAATTGTATTCCAGGTATTTGGTTCTTTACAGGAAAATGCCATAGGTTATGTGTCATTTTACAGTTTGTTCTCAGCAAAAATACGGTCGATTTTGTTTCTTTACTTCTGTATGTTTATTTATGGGGGAAAAAACCAAGACAAGACCCAGCCTGAGTTCTTCTGCAGTGGGAAACTTTGTTTAATAAGTAGCAGGTGAGCTGGGATTCTGCAATTGTCTCTTCAGCAAATTAACTTTAACTAGTATAATGGCAGGAGCATTCACTTCCAAAAGAGGAGAAAGTTCAATGCTATGCAGTAAAGACTCTTTTGCTTTCTAATAATGGGGATCATGTGTCCAGCAGAAGAAAAAACCCTAGGCTTTTATAGATCTTCCCATAATCATATGGAAATTGTGCTATGCTGTTTAATGTAATAGGGAAAACATGAGCATTTGGGGCTGTTTTGTTATAACAAAGAGAAGAGACTTAAAAGCCTAAAGATCCACAGATACGGACATAACTAGTTCTACATCACTAAACTCATTGATTAAACAAGAAAGAAGATACAAAGGAAGCCTTTTCCTATGTAGCATTTACGTCTCTGCTCAACATTCCCTTCTTCAGGGATGTCTACGAAGTGTGAGTCCATTTTAGCTGTCAAATAAGTACGAAACAAATGTGCAAACCCATCTGGAAGTACACAGCCTAAAACCGAGTAATTGTGAGACCTCCTGGTCTTCCTAACTTTGTCCCTTCCCTGTTGTCCATCACCTCTTTGGCTCAGACAAGATGATTCATGGTACCCCATGGTACATGGGGTGGCTTCTCTGGTTGCGGTAGAAAAAGCTTGCTGAGATGCAAGCCTGGGGATGTCAGATCCCTGGGGCATTTCTTTGCAAAGTAGCTAAAAGCAACGAACAAAATAGCTCAAAGTCTGAAGGATCTTTCTTGGGTGCAGTGAGCCCCCATTCAGGGGTCACAAGAGAGAAATCCACTGAAAATATGAATGGGACAGTTAACTGATAATTTTATTCTGGGGCAAGAAGTTGGCTTGCTGCAGACTGAGGGTGATGGTAGCTGCTAAAGGTCTCATTTTGGACAGAAGAGTTTTGGAGCACATGCTGGGCAAGGGAGACAGGAGAGGCAGAGGAGCTGGGCAGGGAGTGCTCAGGGGGAGCTCGATCCCTTGCAGGAGGAGAGGAGCAGGGAGAAGTGTGATGGAGGGTATGGAGTGAAGAGGAAGCCCAGGCCCCCTGGTTGAGGAGGGGAAGGGAAAGACCAAACCCAAAGGTGTCTCAGGCTACGGAGCAAGGAGGAATAGTTGTGGGGCTGGGCTCAGCATGAAGAACTCCAGCTCCCACAAGGGCAAAGGATGGTGGGGTGGCAGGGGAGCTCCCCAGCACTCAGGTTGTGTAGAGAAGGAGTGGGGTGGGGGGAGAATGTCTCTTTTTTTTCAGTGGGAGGCTGTGAGCCCCCCAGCTCTCCTCACTCTAAGAAGGGTCGAGCCACAGGATTCCTTGCTGGGCTCTGTCACTGCAGCACCCTCAGGAGCCCCTGGCACACGAATCCCCTCTTTGCTGGACCTCAATCTTTACTCAGAGACTTCCATGTGAGAGATAGGGACCTGTGCAGGGCTGTAAGAGCTCCCTGTAAGAGCTCTATGAAGCTCTTGGGGAAAAAATGCCTTAAAACATCCCTGGTATGCTGCCACGGAAAAAATAGCACCCCCTCCCATCCTTTTCCCATAATCTGCACATCCACAAACCTTCCTTGATATCGTAAAAAAAGATAGGTCTTCCTTATGGTTTCTGATCATGTTTTATAATTTAATAGGAAGTAATATCCTCCTTCTAACACAACCTGTTATAACAGCCTTGTTCAAAAGTACCAACTCCAGAAATGTTCTACTGGAATTACTATAAAAATTCTGTAGCTTCTTCAACTAGTTTTTAAAGAAATCCTGAGGCTCCTGTGGAGTGGGCACTTCCAGAGAATTATGGAAAAAAAACCCCATGATCTCGTAACTGAAAGTCAAAATGCTCCCAGATGCTCATGAAAGCCTCAGTTCTGCCTCCATGAATGGTGTGATTTCTCCGAACTTGGGTGGAAGCAGGCATGGTAGTCCTCCTAGAAGGGTTGAGCCAGGAAATATATAACTTAGGAAATTTAGTTAATCAACTTATGTTTTTATAGAAACTGGTCCTGATTGTGTTGACATTCTTGTTTAATACCATTCTAATGCATTAGAAAATACTGATTTCCCTGCAGATTTGACCGCTTGTCCACTGCACAGACGTGTGAGTAAATTATAACCTACTTTCCCATCAACTTTGCTTCTAACTAGATTATTTCTTTCTCGCCCATGCTGCACGCACCAATTTTCAAAACAAAGTGAATAAACTAGCATAAGCATTTAAGTGTGTTTCCACCGATTCCCATACTCAAATTAAACATGCAAATGAAAACATTAAAAGGAATGACTTATTCATGTTCTTAGGCAAAGCATACATATTAAATTAATGTACGTGTATCAAAGAAGGCACTAAGTGCTGACTCTTGGAAAGCCTTGTGTAGGAAACTGTACTACAAACTGTTCATTTAATATTTTTTATTGCTTAATATGAAACTTAGGAAGACTGACTGTATTGATTCTACCTTAAATATTTGACAATATATACTCGTTTAGAGCAACCTCCTCATACCCAAATATATATTTAATGAAGCACATGCCATTTTAGGCAGACATTTAAAGTATAAGTTTCAGCTCTTTAACATTTTAAGAGTATATGTCACATTAACAACCGTACAAGGGAACAGGTCCTTTGATGTAGTATGTCAGATGGGAAGTTATCAGTAACACAAAGCAGCTACATAGGCTTGCATGTGCAAAGCTTCAGAAATACAGAATAAAAATATTTGGAAGAATGACAAAGATTGGTTTTAATTTGCACCTTTTTGTTGAACCTTTTTTTATTATTTATTTGCTGCTCTGGTAAAAATTATATGTAAGATCTATTTATTCTACAAGAGAGGCCTGCGGTGGGGGGGGGTGTGTGTGTGTAAATCAATCAGCAATGTTTTTTGTGCATTGACTTTTTCCATCTGCTAAAGAAGTGAGGGCTGAAATGATCTGTAGTTCAAGTCTCAGAGTTCCTAGCAAGAAAAGGCAAAAGCATGTCAAATTAAGAAAACCAACAAATAGCTCAAGGACAGAGGTAGAAAGGATGGTTTCAGCACATTCAATTACTGGAAAGCTTTCACAGGAAGAAAATTGTCTTCAGTGGCTGAAATGCATTTGTATATGGAGTATCAAAGTGCTGGGGTTAAGGTTGGAACAGACTCAAGTTATCTCACCCTAGGTTAGGTTAATACGTAGGAAAAGCAAAATGGAATAAGCGAGGAAGAAGGAAAAAACAGCATAGCAGAGATATGAATCTGCAAAGCAAGGAGAAAACACAAGACTTATATTCACAAGATGGGTGGCCAGGTAAGCAAAATACAGTGGAACAACTTTGCTTGCTAAGAAACTGGGAGAGGTTGGGGTGCAAAAGCTGATTGCTTGGACACTGCGTAACGAGCCCGTGCAGTGAGATGTAGGAGCCAATTCTTCTGGTGTAGGACCTACAACCCCGCATTTACAAGGCTGACAGGAAGGTGGTGGGATGGGGTCCCTTCTGACTGGAGCACAGGCATTGAGAGGATGGCAGTATTCAGGACAGATGGACATGGAGGTAGGGGTGACAGAGCAGCACTGTACACTGCCGATGTGGTAGTGTGTAAAGAAGGAAAAGCATGATACAGTACAACTAATCAAGGTCCATTGCCTTCTGGAGAAGCACTGAAAAGCACTTGTAAAGCACTACATGTTATTACAGCAGTAGCACTGATCCACTAAAGATCCTCTAGATAAAATCTGGCTGTGGCTATGGAACAGTGGAATAGTATTAGACAGTCAACAGGACCTGTGGGAGACCTCCTGTTCCACGAGACAGACCAGAGCAGAATGATATCAATAATAAAATGAGGCTATGGATGATGACGGAGCTCAGATGTTCCTGAATCTGGCCTGCTGGCAGACTTTTTTTTGAATGAGGTATTTATTGAGCCTGCAGGAGGTAGTGCTAATTTAGAAATAGCGAGGACGTTACACAACAGGTGGCTGTAGAAAATAGCCCTCATCAAGCAGATCATAGAGGATTTTGGTTAAACTGAATAGACAGATAAACAAATCTGTGTTTTTCTAGGTTTTCATGTTTGGCTTTTTTTAATCTCAAAGCCGTGAAGTCATTGAACTGGGGAACTTGGATACTTAACTGCAAAGGAGATTCCTGAAGTCAAAGATATATAATTGAGTTGGCATTTCAGGAAGGAGAAAAAACTCATGGAGAAGAACTCCAGACCCAACTGATGAAAATCCACCTGGAAAAGGATATGAGGAATAGGCAAACGGCCTGCAAGAAATGGAAAAAAAGGGCTGACTAACATGGAAAACTGCATCTTGCAGGTCAGAAAGTGTGGGGAGAAAGTGAGACCTGCCAAAAGCTGGACTGTGTTAGACCTTGTAAAGGAAATTAGAAACACGTTGTAAAATGTTATTTAGTCACATAAACAAATAGAGAGCAAAAAAAAGAGGAATTTGAAGCTGCTATGCAGTAAAGATTGGGGGTAGGGGTTAAAGATAACCCAAGCATGGGCCAAAGATGAAATGAAAACTTTGCTCCAGTTTTTAGTAAGCATGGTGACATGTGGGGCAAAGACGGCGTGGCTCATGGGAATGAGAAAGCAACTGGAGCAGAAACAAAAACCTAAGGACTTAATATTTTCAGACAAAGGTGGCAGTCCCGTCTCTATCCAAAACCCTGAAAGAACCAACACAGGAACCTCTCAAAACTAGTAAATGGCTATATTAACTCAGGAATGGATGCCGGGAGAAAAACAAGAGTAGCTTCTATATTTTACAAAGCATAAAAATTTTTACCTAGCTAAACACCACCTGTTAATTTGGTTTCAACAGTCAGCAGAGGTAGACAAAAGAGCGTATAGTTTAGCACAGCTTAATCCAAGGTAGGTCACACAACACTACCCTGCTATCTTTCTCTGATAACCTTGATTGATTCTTAGCAGGGAAAATCCCCAATTTTTTTCTCATCTTGTTTTCAGTAAAGTATTTCATACCATGTCACTTTAGAAACAGCTACACGAGGAACATATCCAAGGCAGGTGAAGAACTGGCAAAAATGGAAATGGTAGCTAAATAAATTATTGGGGTAGAAGAAGACTATTTAAGGACCTACTAGAAAATTGAGCTTGAAACCAACTTACTAGTTTTATTAGTGAGCTTGACATAAAAAGCTTAACAATGCTTACATTTGTTACTGACAAAGCCAGAATAATTAGAATACAGCTCAGAAAAACCCATAGGACTCGGAGGATTTCAGGAATATGAAAAGGACAGACTTTTAAGGACAGGGTCATGCATTAATATTTTTTTCCTGTTTTGCTATAAGCTTGGAATTAATCTGTTGACAGACAAAAGACCTGAGAGGATTAGCTGGACGCTGGTACCTCTAAGCCAGGTAACTATGGTGAAGAAAAAGGTAAACTTGGCATTTGCAACTTTAGGTCTCCTTTATAGTCAGTGGAAAGAAATAGGACACTGTTACTTCCTATCTTGAAATGAGGTGAATGGCCTGCGTATGTGACTACCTTAAACTTAGACAATGAAGTCTGAATGTCTGAAGTTAGGTTAGATGAACCTCCCTGAGAAATATTTTGCATGAAAGCCCTGCTTAATGCTACATTTCTTCCTGTGCAGTGCTGCTGACTTTTGCTTGAAGCAGTTCATGGGAGGTAAGCAAGGCTGTAGAAGTCAGACACCTAAAGTTTCAATTATTTTTGAAAGGACTGAGTGTCTCAACCCTGTCTTTGAAACACTTTTGCAGTCTGCCTTTTGAAACTGGTGGTGGTGGTGAGCTCAGCCCCAGCAAAGTGTTGCTGTGGGTGGAGACCTTCCTACAATAACGCTTACTAGGTAAGTATGATTGCACTGATTCATGCCATGAATAGCTGCCGAACGCTCTGCAAACACTTAAAATTACCTCACCAGAAGTCCCAAGCTTTGGGGTCGTATTTTTATGCAATCAGTGACCCCTGTGGATCAATGGATTGCAAAGATGAAGGTGCTGGACTCGGCTGGAAGTCTGAGGAGCTGGGTTGGACACACAGCACAAATGCTCTCAAATACACCCCAGGCAGATGTCTCCAGAGGGATCATCCTACCTCTGAGCTGACAGGCACAAACGCAACACAAGACTGTGGCTTACTGATAACTGCTGGATTTTATTGATGGCTGGAGTTGAGCCTGAATTGCTATTTGCTGTTTTGTTGACGTTTGAATTTTCCCCTCAGATGCATGTATGACGGCGATGCGAAATTCCAGCAAAATTCTCTTTCCGTTCTTGGTTTTGCTTTATTTTGCTACTCTGTGCATTTGCCACCCAAACCCAAGCTGTTGCTAGGAGATAAAAATGTGTTTCGGCAGCATCATCCAGCTGTTGGGTTGTGTGGCTGTATTTCCCATGTTCAGCTAGAAAGCTCAAGTGAAACATGTTATTTTCCTGTGCCTGCCGTGATTAGGAGGAGTTATCCATCTGTCTGTTAGAAGTGAGTGTAAATATACACATGGATGCTGTACAGGTCTGCACGCTGTACAGGTCTTCATGCTCATGCTCAGGATGAAAACAGTGATTCCCTGTGCCGTTAGGGTTGTTTCTGTTGACAGAAGAGGGCAAAAATAGCCACAGAGCATGAAAAAAAGAGATGCTCTTTATTTTGCATCCTCTTTCCTTTGGTTTATCGTTTTTTCCTAAGAAAACCAGGGGAAAGAGGATACAAAATGGGGGTGCCACCAGCCTCCCTCATCCCCTGCAATAGGAGCTACTGGGTGCTGGGAGGTCAGTTCAGGTTGCGGGAAAAAGTGAGGTGCATCACCCTTCTCTGCCATCAGTAACGAATCAGGAGCCACACAGAGGAAAGGTCTGGGAGCTACTGCACAAAAAAACTTCTTTTGCAGGAGCAGATTTATGCATGAGGAACAAGCCCCCAGAACTCTCCAATGGAAAGCAATAATTTGCTGACTGCAAGTCAGCCACTGCTACTAGACTGAGAAGATGGAAAAACTGTTTGGCATATACCACAGAGTCTTGGGAAATAAAGTTACCCTGGCCCAAATTCCCCTGGCATGGTGCAAATCCCTTGAGAAGAGTTTGGATTTCCATCACGGTGATACAGTTTTCTCTCTGAGCACCTGCCCGTGTGCTGTGTGATTAGGTGATAAATTTCACCTTGCGATCACTCATCAGGCCGAGTAAGACCAACAGGGGCAATTAAATGCTGGAGGAAAAGATAAGGATCACTAATCAACTTGCAAATCATCTAATCAAACCGTGCTGTTTGCATCCCACTGTTCCAGTGGATTTATAACTATAATTATCCTATTTTAATTTTTTTCCCAATCAATTTTACATGAGTATTTATTTTCATGCACTAAACATACTGTCCTCCATAGACTCGAGGAGTTTTTTATAGTCATGTTTCTTAAACAGCCACCTTGCACGGCAACTCTTAACCTTGACGCATATACAGAGACAAAAAACATTTCTAGGGTATTTCTCTTGACTAAAGTGCAGCATTTTATGGTGTATATGTATGTTATACGTATATATTTTAGTTTTCATTAGAGATTTCATAAAAAATCTGAATATTAGTAGATGATTTAGCTGTACTATAAAAGATACTATAAAAGATTGCGTAATTTTTTTAGAATGGCTTCATTCTCAGAGCAACTAAAATCCTCACATCTTTGGTGGTTTAGTTGACCCTGTGCACCTCTCAAATGCAAGAGTATATTGGAAAGGCATTGCAGCAAAAGGCAGGCAGCTATAGGTTTGGGCATATGTATCTGCTAACTGGCTTTAATAGCATTATGCCTTAATGACTTTCGATAGGATCTTGCAGATTACACGAGCTGTTGAATCCTGGCATGAGTTTTGTTAGGTAAGCACTGAAATTCTTGGCAGGAAATTGAGAAGCTTCACAGTCAAAAAAGGGGATGGAAGTCACCGAGTTCATGAATTATCCGCATAGAAAAACATAGTCCTGTCCATCGTACTGAGACAACGCGCTAAGGATAAAAATAAAATTCAACAATTATCCAAAATAATATTAATGACAGAACAGTTATCAGGACTGCACAGTGTGTAAAGCCAGGGAAAATTTTAGTCATTCTAAACATAAAGCTTTGGAGCAAAGAACAGGATCTATTTTCCACAGCTACAAATGATTCTTCACCTTTATGCTGCACTATTCAGCCTGCTATGACAAATCCCACCGTGAAAACCCTTTTATTGACCTAAGAATTTCAATCCCCTGCCATGGGTTACTCCGTTGCAATAAGAAGCAAAGCAGGGCTTATCACAGCAGATATATGACACTCAGGAAATTAGAGAGCTTTAGTAAACAGAAAATAAATCCCACCTTTTAAATCAAGAAGCTTTTGTGACCATTTATGTTTTCCATATGCAGTGATACCGTATGCTGAGCCAAGAACATCTTTACATCCCCAGTCTTAAAGCTTAGAGGTAGCTGTAACATATCAAGCACAGCTCTGTGTTGCTACTGCAATAAAAGACTTCACCAAGCTGCCAAAAATAAAAATAGAATAAGCCCTCTCTCTAAAATGTATTCCTACATTTCAAATGGTAGCGAGAGATGACAAATAGCTGGCAAAGGCAGCAATTCATTGAATCAATAAACTACACAAACTCCGGAAGAAACCTTGAGAAGGTCATTATTGAAAAAGAAAGCACAGCCACCGAGGCAGCTCCTGCAGTCACTCATACCACACGTTTAAGGCAATTCTGCTCTTCCTGGGTTCAGGGAAAGTTGACCACAAAGAAAAAAAATCCATGGAAGACATACAAAAAAAGCAACCTCTGCAAGCCCGGCTTTAGGGCTTGATTGGGGGTTAATCCAGATCGGTCCTAGTGGACCAGAGGTTTCTGGCTGGGCTCCTCCGTTGCAGTTTTACAAGCAGTAAATTCACAAATACAAGATAAACGTGGAGGCTGTGCAGCCCATAGCTCCCGATATGACTCACGGCTGGCGCAGTCCCCTGGCCTGGGGGATTTATCGCGTCTGGACCCAGCTGTCAGCAGAGGCTGAACATATACAGGACACGGGAACAGGCCAGGAGGAGAGCCGCGTTCAGGATTGTGCCAGGCAAACCACCCCTGGGGACCCCCCCGGACTGGCTGTGCGGATGCTGGGCAGGCTCGTCCCAGTGCCCGCTGGCAGCGAAATCACACCGAGCTCCCAGATTGGTAACGGGATTATTAAATCTGCTCAAACAGTAACAGCTTCTAATGCTGGCCAGACGCGAGAGTAATACCCTTTGTTTCTCTCTCGGAGCCCTGCTTGGAAAGAAGTCCTCCAGATCTACCTAGTTTGGCAAAGGTGTTTTCCCTACAAGAATGACCGTGGCCTCTCCTTGATGATTGCCTCAAGAAAACAATGTGTAAACTGGAAACAGTCAAAAACCCTAACACTTCCAAACTTGCACAGCAAATGAATAAAATTAGAAGTGGAAATCCCAGATTGATAAAAACTCTGGGAAGCCAAATATATTAGAGAAGTGGCTGCTTATAGCTCAGCATTGAAGCAGCAGATACAAGCCCACAGTATTTAAAATGTGTGACGAATTATCTACTGTCAGTCTCTGTAGTACAATCCAGATAAATCAATGATACGTTTCATGGGACACTGGTGTGAAAACAATATTGGGATTCAAATAAAGAAAAAAAATCAAGAATTACATTTCTATTCATAGTTCATTCACCAATAGTTGGGATAGCTACCTGCACTCCAGTGGGCCCCTGAGCTATTTATATACCAGAAAGCTGAAATACGTGAACCCCTTAGAAACACATAATTTGAAACCCTTCCTACAGAAAGGTCTTTGTTAAGGACAAGCCACCAGGTTTTCCAGAACTGGGGTGTGAAGCTGCACATATACCTCAAGAGAATTTTGAAATGTTTTGTCAAGTGCAGGTAGCAAATTATCTAAGGACAACGAGCTAAACAGAGTGTTCTGAAGATGGTGGCATTGCATCAGTTAGGAATTCAGCCCAATTTTATTATTTGGGTGCATGATGAATGATTTATTACTGTAGCCATTTGCTTAGGGGTTCAATTAATAAATATTTATACAGCTGTTTCTGCTATATACAGTTTATCATCAGAACTTCAGTGGGTATGAATGATGTCATTTAAAACCAATATATATTTAATGGTCTATTCAAGGACAAAATAATCTTTATAATACAATGTATGATATTAATGTGATTCCATGATTTTTTACTGGGAGGCATCCAGATACATACGTCTATTGGAAGTAAAAGAATTTGTTTCTTATATAGTTTAACTGCCTCAGATTAAAAAGCAGAATTATTACACAAAAGCTTTGAAGCACGTGCTAGCACTTTGTGACCCCTTAGGTGTACAATTTGAGATGGAAAAAATGTATTTCTAAAAGCAATACACGGCATGTACAGGACAACCAGGTGATCAGGGTCAGTCAGCAACAGTTTTTGAAAGGCAGGTCCTGCTTGACTAACCCAATCTCCTTCTGTGACAAGGTGACCCACTTGGTGGATGAGGGAAAGGCTGTGGATGTTGTCTACCTAGATTTTAGTAAAGCCTTTGACACTATTTCCCACAGCATTCTCCTGGAGAAACTGGCTGCTTGTGGCTTGGAAGGGTGTGCTCTTTGCTGGGTAAAAAAACGCCTGGGTGGCCGAGCCCAAAGAGTTGTGGTGAATGGAGTTAAAACCAGTTGGCAGCCGGTCACAAGCGGTGTTCCCCAGGGCTCAGTATTGGGGCCGGTTCTGTTTAATATCTTTATCAACGACCTGGACGAGGGGATCAAGTGCACCCTCAGTAAATTCGCAGACAACACCAAGTTGGGTGGGAGTGTCAACCTGCTTGAGGGTAGGAAGAATCTACAGAGGGATCTGGACAGGATGGATTGATGGGCCAAGGCCAATGGTATGAAGTTCAAGTGCCAGGTCCTGCACTTGAGGCACAACAACCCCATGGAATGCTACAGACTTGGGGAAGAGCAGCTAGAAAGCTGCCTGGCAGAAAATGACCTGGGAGTGTTGGTCAACAGTCGGCTGAATATGAGCCATTAGTGCGCCCAGGTGGCCAAAAAGGCCAGTAGTATCCTGTGGGACTAACAAACTGAGCATTATCAAGCATTGGAACAGGCTGCCCAGGGAAGTGGTTGAGTCACCATCCCTGGAGGTATTGAAAAGACGTGTAGATGTGCTGCTGAGGGACATGGTTTAGTGGTAGACTTGGCAGTGTTAGGTTAATGGTTGGACTTGATCTTAAAAGTTTTTTTCCAACCTAAGCACTTCCATGATTCTATGCCATAAGTTTCTTTATTTGTATTGCTTGAAAGTAACATGGTGTCATGTTATACAGAGGAGTGCGTTAGGAGAGCTCAACATGCATGTCTCATGCAGGTTGTCCTGATTTGAGGTCCAAATCATGACACAGGTGCAGCTCCCATCTCCAGGAGAGGTTCTCTTTTGAGAATGATCCCCAAAAAGAAGTGTCCTGGGCTCTGTCTAAGGAGGTGACTCTCCTAGCAGAAGGAGGTGGCCTTTTCCATTCCAGTCAGCTAAGATGCTGGAAAGGACTTGGCAAGTGCTTGAAAGGAACTGTACCCCATTCTAAGCAGCCTGGTTTTGTTTGCCATCCTTACCCCCTGAATCAACCAAAGGAAAGTGGGAAGAGAAGAACTGAAGCTCTCCTCCTGATGCACATCTTACACACCTTCTCCAAACGCCACTACTGCCCACCACCGGATCTTCCCCGGCTGAAATGCTGAAATCTTGCCTTAACAAGACAGTTCACTGTCTCACCATAACACAAAGGAGCCTGTCTACAGACTGGATTCATGCGAGAGGACAAAGCGCCATGACCAGCAGTAAGTGTAAAAGCTGTTTTTTGCACATGGCTCTTACTCCCATCAATATTTTAGAAAGACGTGTGTTTCTGCAAAGTGCTAAAATGCTTGTCATAGATTCCATCACTGCTATTAGTCCTGGGGCTGCACCTTTTTTCCAGCATGGAGAGAATGATTTTGTTTGCATCTTATTTTGCTTGTAGGACTGAACCTAGAAGTAGGTGCACACATATAAACACTTCTTTACCATTTCTCATTCTCTGAATGTTTTTCTTTTCTCTTTTCTTTTTTAAGGCGAGCCCTCTGATCTCTCTATTAAGGTTCTGCTTCAAGAATGTCCTTACAAAACCTCCTATAGTTGTTATTTATAAAGAACTCGGAAAACACCAGTTGTATTGACGGCTCTGCAGCAGCTGATGGCCAAGAGCCAGCCTTGCAGCTCCGCTCCAGGGCCCGGCACAGCTGCACGACTTGTGCAAACCGGGGCTACATTTGAAAGTCTGAAAACTCCCTTGCGCTGTTTGTATTTGTTTGACCATATTTACTCGTTTCTAATTTGGCAATCAAGCATACAAATATGTGGAAGTATAAACTCTATTGGAAGGCAATCTGTGTTAAACAAGGCAACCTAATGATACCAGCCTCAGTGCAATACAGCAGCCAAACCAAACTTCTGTCACAGCACAGAAAGCTTCCTAGCTGTTTTTTCTTGAGAGGCGTTGAAAACTGTACAGTGCGTATCCATACTGATGGTTTAGAAACTGTAATATGCAAAGAGACACTATCAGTGTAGGGGATGGGAAGAGAGGAATGGGGCTTCCTCAGGGAAGGTATGAGAGCAGCCACGGCAGCAAGGCAGACGGGAGCTGTAGCAGCAACACTGTGTGCTGGATGAAGGAACAAAACCTCCACAAAAACCCCCGACTCCTCTAGCTGGCATTAAGGGTGCTTGGAAAAGGAAATGGGAACAGATAAGAAAATCTTTTCCATTTTCTCAGACAGGGAACTGAGCGATCCATTATTTTTTAAACTATCATATGCCTTCAGTATAAGCATGAAGGCGTGCAGTTATGGAAAAATGGGTATATTATTTCAGCAACTCTTAGCACTTTGGGAGCAAGGCATGTTTATCACACTGACTCCTTTAGGCATCTAACCCAAATATGATCTAAATGATTGAAATTAGGAGCTTGACTTTATTATAGACACTCTTGATAAGTCGAAATGGAAGGACTGGGGTGCACTTTCTGAGTGAGGGTGCTATTGGCAACACCAAGAGCCTGCACCCCTGGAACCCAAGTAGCAGCCCAGTACAAATGAATTTGGATGGAGCCATATCAGTGAGATCCTAAATACACCTGATACTTGAATGCAGCTGGCCAGATGGTTTCCTGCTTCAGTAGTCTCCTGCCAGAGCATGCCACCAGATCTTCCCCAGAACTGGGATACTGGTGGCTGTCACCACTGCTTCTTAGCCATGGATGAGTTTTCCATGCAGCAACACCTGGGAAAAGAAGGCAAGTGATAAGACTAAATAGGAAACTTTGCAAAGGGTTGCTAGCTGCTCCCAAAGGGTCCTATAGTGAAAATCCTGAGGGTTAAGAAATTGTCTCCTTCAGATGCTTCACTTTGTGTCTCTGGGTTTAAAAGTGAGGAAACTAGGAAGAGATAAAATTAACTATACTACTGATAAAAGTGGCTAGGAGAGAGAGCAGGAGCGAGCACCCTTCTCTGTGGAGGGCAGGGAAGGTGAACAGAAAAGAAGACTCAGTTTGGCATATGCATGCCACAAGTGACAGGTTCCTCCCTGATAGCTGTGTACTGACCACAGCAACCGCATCTCTAACGAACCTCAGCCTCAGAATCTCACCTCCTCTCCTGATGACAATCACTCCAAGCAGAATGAACCCCTGGGGTTCAGTAATGATGATTAGAATCATTTCAGGGTTTGTGAATTGACAGTTGCAAAAAAAAGTAGCAAATATGAATTTTTCTATATCTTTTTGCCTCAGTCAAAGACTTAGAAAAATGTTCTGCATTTGCTGCTTCCAGTGGGAATGTTCTTCATAATACTTTTCTGAGTTAGGCACGGAGAATATTTAAGCTGCGTGTTAACCCATCCTCAAGCATTGCTTCTTAATACAAGACATTCCCAGAAAGCCATGGTTAAGTGGAGAGCTGTGAGAATTGCAGCTACATATTAAATATACATATCTATAAATAGTTAATTTTCCTTCTCCTCAGTCTCCTCACGTATTACTTTAGCTTCCTTAATGATGAAGTCTTTGGAAAAAGGAGTGCATAACAGCATTTGTCTGGAAAGCGCCTGGCAAACCCAGGGAGCAGCAACGTCACGGCCCTGCCAGCCCGGCACACCCCAGCACCATCTCCCCAGACGTTGGTGCATCCTCTGTAGCAGCTGATCAGCATCCGCGTGGGGCACACAGACCGTCGACATCAGGGGAAGCTGTAAAAACCTGGATCATACTTTCCATCTTCTTTTATAGCCAGAATGTGTATTTGGTTTAGCTGTCCTTTCTCTCGATGGTAACACCCTATCCAAAGAGTGACGAAGACACAAGGAGGGAGCATTCAGACCTGACTGCAGGTCTCTGACATGTTTGCCAGGTTGGAAACTCTCTGCCACCCAGCAGAGTGCACTTTTTCCTTCAGAACGATAATTCTGGCTAGACTCTTTTGTTTCCCTGTGTGCTGCTGCAGAGCTTCTCAGCCATGTATGCTTTCCTGTGTGGGTGGAGATAATCTCTGTGTCTTTGGCAGCACCTTAACTCTTTTGAAGCTAAGGGTCACATACAAGTACTTTCTGTTGTTGTCAGCCTGTGCTTCAAAGTTATTTCAGACTTGCTTTGTGAATGGATTATTTTAACATACTTTATTATATAATCTTGTTGAAAGAACCTTCCTGCAAGTTTAGAAATCCCAAAGTTAACTAATAAACCATGTGTTGTTTTTTTCTCATGGGTTTGTGAATGAATAAGGGAGGAAAGTGGACAGATTTTCACTTCAGATGTTAATTCTGCACTGATTTCATGTATTTGTCTTGTATGTGTAGCTCTTTTGTTTGCCAGGTGAAAGAATGCAGTAGAGAGGCAAATATAGACTATTTCTCACTACCTTGCCAAAGCTTGAAGATATCTCAAGGACTGTCACCCTGAAAGTTCAAAGCTCATGCACCAGGCCCTAACTAGCAGGCAACTAGCCCCAATTTCTCTGGAGAAGAAGTTGTGGATTTTGATCTCTCTCTTGATGTTTCCAAGACTTTCTTGTCCTTGGGCATAGATAGGGGAGAACTGTGGTATTCCCAATTTCTGGAACATAGTCCCCGATGCAGAAATTTTCATCCTACATCTGTCCCCTTTTCATTCCCAGCCCGTACACCAGCCCTCCTCCACACACCCATCCAGCCCCAGGTGTGCTCCTCTGCCTACTCAGGGAGCCCATGAAGCTTCAGGCAGAAGGGAAAACCCCATCGGTTCTTTTATTCCACCTTCCCAGCTCTGGTGTTGCATGGAAAGACAAGAAGAAAGACAGATGCAGGCTACGCTGAACACACGGGCTCTTCCTACTCCTGAATTCCCATACCTGAGAGGTGAACACAGTCATGGCTCAGTAGGGACTGGGAGTGAGCGTGGCCTCCAGTATCCAGGCCAGCAGGATCACAAGGGATGTGCCTTTGCCTAACAGTGTACATTTTCACGGGAAAGTGGAAAAGATTGAAATGTGTATGAGCTACAGAAAAACATTTTGACAACTTGAAGCGTATGTATTTTTCAACTTTCTAGCCTAGCAACTATTTCATTGTGGAATGTGGATTTCGTCAAGGCCAGGTTGGATGGGGCTTTGAGCAACCTAGCCCAGTGGAAGGTGTCCCTGCCCATGGCAGGGGGGTTGGCACAAGATGATCTGTAATGCAACTCCAACCATTCCATGATTCTATGATTCTGTGATTTTAAAAAATATTTCACACAAGTTTATCTTAAGTTTTTCCTTGATTTTTCCATTTGTCAGCATCAGAAAAAGGGGAAAAACATTCCCCTGCTATCATCCCCCAACTTATCTTTTTAAACCTTTCCATATCTACTTCTGCCTTCTCTCTCCTTTTCCCACTTCCCTGCTTCTTGAGGCAGAAATGCTGATCACACAGGGTTTCCCTTCGGGACGGAACTTTGTAGGGCTTCTCCCATTTAGGAGACCAGCTCCAGTCCCAGCAAAATGCTGTGAGTTACAGGGTAAAAATCAACCAGCCAACAAACGTTGGCAAGACCACAAAACACAGAGTGTGTCTGTAGGAGGAATATATTCTCAGTCTGGGGAAATACTGAATTTTCACAACATTGAAGCAGATAATCTGGAGGAGGATGGAATTTTTTCCCTAGCACTCCCTAGTACAAATAAACACCGCTGAGAAAACAAACTTGTTTAGGTGAGAGAGGGTTGAATTAAACAGCGGTATCCATTTGTGGTCACTTAAAGCTGCTTCTATGCAGATCGCTTATCTTTGTTTACTGCTTTAAATTGCCTAAATGGTGTGAGCAATTCTGGGGATGGGTGTATGCTGTTTATGCCTTTGTTTGGGTTTGCTTGCCCTTGTCATACGGACAGGGATAAGATGAAAATAAGATTCCTGGTCTGACTTTCAGATCTCCTTTTTCTTCCTTTCCAACAACTGTGAAGGATACTTAGAATACATTAGAATTTTTAAATCAGTAAATTATCCCTTCCCTATCTTGGGTATACTCTTGAATTAACATGTAGTGTCTTCTGTGCGTGGCTAAAAAGAAGAAATGAAATAAAGATTGTGAAGGCACCAGTAATTTGGGCACGTGGCCTTTTTACCACACAATATATTCATGTGAGAAAGTAAGCATCTATTTGGCTACCACCGAAAAAAAATCCCCGAGTAAAATCCAGGCCCAAATCCCTACTCCGGGAGGCCACATGATTTCACATGCTACCTTCAGAGTGTGATCAGACCACTAAGTGAAGGTGACTTTATTACACAGGTATGTGCCAGATTTTCCTCGGGGCGAGGGTGGGATTCTCAGAGCGCTCCATGTGCCAGGAATTTGCATCCCACCTTCCCGATTTCAAAGTCTCTTCTGAGGAGAGCTCATTTGAAATGATGTTCTAGGTAGGCAGCAGGGATGGGGAAAGAGAAGTATTATTTTTTTAAACCTCTGTTAGCCAACATGAAACCTTTTCTGGGTGCAGACTGACCTAAGAAGTGGGGGCTGTAAGAAAATTAAGTACTTGTAAGTTCTTCATGTGCCAGGGGTAGAAAAGACGGTATAAATGAATAAATAACAAAGACGCAGCAGGGAAATAAATCCCTGATGCAATAGTAAGTTATCGCTCCAGAATTACGTTCTGCAGGTTTATGTGTTGATCTGACTAAGAGAACTCGTGGTGTGCAGATCTACAGATCCATCTGCAAGTGGTGACAGCGATACTTCTGTTTCCCAAGGGTGAGCTAAGGCTAAATACATTCATCTGTGATAATTGTTACAATATGCATACGTACACCTAGTCCAAGTCAGCGTCCAAGAGGGCATGATCCAAAATCCATCTGAATGAGTGAATTTTTCCTGTTGTCTTTAATGGGCTTTGGACAGGATCTTGAAGTTTATACTTTAATAAGCAACCAAATAGTTTTATGTTTAAAACCAGGAAAACAACTTGTGCAGGAATACAATTAATACTGTTAATGGCATTAAAAGGCCACCAGATGGACAATCTTCAATCATAATTAAATCACTGTCCTCAAATAGAAACTATATTGTTTTAAAGCTAAAAAGTCTTAAGATGAAACATATCAATAAGCTGAAAAAAGCATGACTCATTCCTAGCTTTCCTCTTCTCATCCTCATTGCAAAAAAGCTCTTTAAAACTGGTTTCAGTGTTTTTCTCCTGATTACAATGCTTTATTCCTTTGTCACTGCTAGATGCTCTTAAGCCAAAAATTTGCTAGAACTGTACTGATGAAACAGGACTGTTGCTCAATTTGGTATACTCAAACAGGTCCTCATGGAGTCTCAGGCACATCTCAGTCCTGGCCAGAGCCTTTCTGCACTTTTGATATTTCCATCGTCTCATCGATACCTGAACCGATGACGTGGGCAGCCTTCAGCACTGCAGGAGCAAAGCTTTCCTCTGTGACCTTCCTGTGGATCTAGAGAAATAAGGATATTACGCAGGGGTGAGGCAGAAAGGAACTGCCAAAGCTCTGTTCCCTTGACGTTATGGTCTATTTAGTAACACCACCATCACAAAAGCCCCAATGCACAGATGAGCCGAAAACAGCCTGAACCTTGCTGAGGCACAATATATTCACACTGGTGTGAAGCTGTCTAGGTCCCATCACATGCTCTAACTCACAGGCTTAATCAAGTTTTGCATAGGGATGGTGACCTCTTCTTTCTTCTGAAAGAAAGGACAGGAAAATAGATGGCAAGAAAAGGAGGGCAAAAACCATTGGGGAAATGAGATTGTAAGTCAAAGCAAACCTATGCTTCTATTTTACTATATTTTCATTTTTATTATTATAATAGCAATCACAGCTACTTTTTATAGCCCCCCCCCCTAAAAAAAACCAGTTTATAAATTGCAGGGGGTCCTAGAAATGTAATTGCAATTTTGTTTAATGTTGTAGTTGGAACAGAAAATATGTTTCTAAACTCTCCTTTTAAACTCCACAACCCTGCATAAGCATTTGCAATACAAACTATTATAAAAGCTGTGTATCATGGGTGGGGTCTAGAAATTGAGAAAGATTTTTTTTTTCTTTATTTTAAGGGTACATTAAATAAGATTTTCCATTTAATTTTCTTTGCAGAACATTCACTTTGCCAGGACCATGTCTAGTTTAGGACAGCATTTATCAAACATCCTTTGTAACCTTGAACACGCACATCAGTTTTGAAGAGTACAGCATGCTGGCTAGGGTGATCCTACTGGTTCTTCTGGATTCTCCTGAATGCTGCTGCATTCTCCTCTTGACAGAGACAACTTGGGAAGTGCAGATTTGAGTCCAAAGCTCGGGAAGGTTTTGAAAATAGGGATTTCCATTCTGCTCTGTTCTATTTCTTCTACATTTGGCTCTCCTCCACCTCTATGTATTCTAATGTAGAATCATCTCTCATGGAACGAACATTGGAAACCTTCTCCCAGTGGTCTATGGATCAATGCATCATGGCCTTTTGGAAGCATGACAAAATGAAGTATGACAGGAAAACGTGCTGGTCTTTTGAGATTTCCATATTTTTGAAACCATAATAGAAGTCATTGGCTCCTTGCCATAGCCTTGTTGTGTCTTTTTATGAATTTTCCCCTATAGCAACATGTCACCTTATATGTGGTTGCATTTAAAATACCGTGGAGAAAATTAAAACAGTCTGAAGTGACCATTAGGGATATCTCCCATTTACCAAAACTATGTTTGAACAAAAGGGGAAACTAAACTATAGTAAACATAAAGGATATGTTGGGCTTGTTTGTTAGGACTTGACCTAAAAAGAACGACTTTTCAGATTGCTTTCACACGCTACTTGCTTTGCAGCACGCTTTGGGATATTAATGATGGTTTGGTTAACAAGGATTTTGAAAGCGGTATCTTTTTTGAAATTTAATTGAAATTAGAGATCTGCTAGTGTGTAACTAATTAAAAAAGCTTCTTGGGCTGAAACTTACCTCACTAGAAAATGGGTTAAAAGCATGTAAGACCAGTGTTCAAGCCCTGCGCTGGACTCGGCTGTGTCATAATTCAATAACCAGCCTGATTACCTGCTGTTTACCTCAGCAATGGCTTCTCTAGCACCTGGCAAATGACTCCAGCATCAAGGTCCCTTCTTTTTTTGCATGAATTTCTTTAGATATTTAAGGTCTACCACTTAGAGAGACTTTTACAATTTGTGCTTATTATGAAATACATTTTTAAGACATCATCTAATGACAACATGTGCTGAAGATAAATTGCTGCTGCACTAGGGTACTGAAAAATATCAAAACACCTCTCCTCTTGTTTTGGTGAGACTGGGTGGTGGTATCCATATATTGGTACTGACAAACAGCTCAGAGTTCATCATAAGAAATCACAGGAGACAAACAGTAAAGCAACCATTTTATAGCCCCTGCTACAACCCTCAGAACCAAGACTACTCTTCTATGCAGGAACAATGACCCATGAATACTTCCAGTTATGGATTACGTCCATCAGTAATCCCACTTTTGCTATTTCTCTGGATATGGAGCATAGGGCAGTATTTGGCAATTGGCTCCGGCAATCCTAATTTTCCTATGTTAATGAATGACTGCAGGAGAAAATAAGCCTGTAACAGAAATCTCCATATAATAATTCCAAAACTTATCAGCACTTTTGAGGACTTAATTAATTCTATGGTGAAAAATGCCCCGTGAATAACACCACCCCCCCAACCAAGGCTTTGTAGGACATAATGAGTACATTACTTTGCTTCCCTGATTCTGCTGCTTTCTGCATTTTTGTAACAGGCTTACATTCCTGCCTGCCACTGCCCACAAGTATATGTCTTTGCTGCCCAGTTTTCAGCAGCAGCGGAGCTGTGTGATGCACTGTGCACTCACTGAATATGCGCAGACGCGTGCATGTTTACCAGATTAATAACCTTCAGCATCCCGTTGGATCTGAATTCCTAGAAGCTCCCAGCAGTATCGTTTGGAGCCCCTTCATGAATCCCAGCTCCACAAGGTGGCTCTCGATTCCTTTAAAAATACCGATGTGGTTGTTGATTAAACACGTCCGACAATGGTCTTGAGAATGCTCTTCAGGGCTCTGCAGACACACAAGGCTGTAGTGGAACCCAGAACTCCCTTCGCTGTGCTGTGTATTTTTCTTTCAGTAAAGCTGGAAATAGACAAAGTCTGTCACTATTAAAGTATTACAATCTGAAGGAATGCTTCATGTTAGCTGCTCAATAAAATCTGAAAAAGGAGAAAATAAAGGCATTATACATGCCTGGAATGAGAAAGGGGAGATGGCAACATCTACTGTCTGCTCTAGTCCTTTCATAGAATCATAGAATCACTTGGGTTGGAAGAGACCTTCAAGATCATCGAGTCCAACCATAAACCTACACTGCCAAAACCACCCCTAAACCATGTCCCTCAGCACCACGTCTGCCCGTCTTTTAAATACCTCCAGGGATGGCAATTCCACCACCTCCCTGGGCAGCCTGTTCCAATGCTTGACAACCCTTTCAGTAAAGAAGTTTTTCCCAATATCCAACCTAAACCTCCCTGGAATAACTTGAGGCTGTTTCCTCTTGTCCTATTGCTTATTACTTGGGAGAAGAGATTGACCCCCACCTCACTATAACCTCCTTTCAGGTAGTTGTAGAGAATGATAAGGTCTCCCCTCAACCTTCTCTTCTCCAGGCTAAGCAATCCCAACTCTCTCAGCCGCTCCTTATAAGACTTGTTCTCTAGATCCCTCACCAGCTCTGTTGCCCTTCTCTGGACACGCTCCAGCACCTCAATGTCTCTCTTATACTGTGGTGCCCAAAACTGAACACAGTGCTCAAGCGGTGGCCTCACCAGTGCTGATCACCTTCTCTCCTAGAAGTGTCCTTGCCCTATTCTGTATCTCTGTAGGACCAGGTTAACAGTCACCAGGTACTGGGGGGTGCGACCTCTGCTAGTATGGACAGAGAGAAAGCAGCTTGGTGCTCCTCAGGGAAAAGATCCTGCCTTTGAAGGCCAGGACCCACAATGAGGTCTTTACTTGACACCGTCAGGACTTCAGCATCCCCAGGCAAACCTCCCAAAATCACTGTGCTGCTGAACACGTGTTAGCACGGCTTCAGATCAAACGAGGAGGTTGAACCTAAGGAGTTATAACTCCTAGAGCTGCACATCTGAATGTGAGGTCTTCCCTGTGGTCTGTGTCTCCAAACACCCCTGGTTAGATGATCGCAGATGATCAGCAGCTCTCTGCGGCATGGAGAGAGTCACACGTGAAACTGGAGTGAGACTGTGGCACCACAATGTAGCTCCGTGAGACGGGCTGGGCTGCAGCATATGTGCAAAGCAGAAGCCAAACGTGCTGTGTAAGACGGGATAAGTCTGCCCTCCCTCCTGGCTGCAGCATTGCCACTTTTGGTAGTCAAAACTTCAACCTCATGCTGCTCACATCCTAAGAACAGCTTAAGAAAACCTGAGTAAACTGTGGGGGGGAAAAAAGTTATCTGCTTTCTCTTGTTTTGTATGTTTGAGGTCATATTTTCAGGTTTTCCAGGGCCAGAAATGCATTTAAAAAGTACAGTTTGAGAGCTGAAGCTGTATAATAAACACTATCGCAAGGCAATGCTGGGTGTGCCTAAGCTGTAACGTTAACTTCATTCTTCTTGTCGCTTCCTTCAAAGCTCTGCTGAGCTCAGCCCCTCCCTGGTTATCCTCCCCTGCTGCAACCCCTACGCTTCGCTGCTGTTCCCACCTTTGTCCCTTCTCCTGCCAGCTCCTTGCACAACTGTCTCTCCATGCCTTTGCCTCCACGGCACTTCTGCTTGGCACAGCTTTTCCCCTCGACCCTTTCTACAGCGTGGTCTCTTTTAAACACTGGTTAGACTGAAGTCGTCTGCTCCTTGTTTTCCTAATTTCCATTTTTGTTTTCTGTCTGGTTTTGAACAGGAGCTCTTTCGTGGAGAGAGGGTGCAAAAAAACAACCTGTGGGTGCTAATAACGATGTATATTTTCTATAAACTTGAACCTGGTAGATCTGCCCCGTGTTGTTCTGCACAATCTGTAGAGCAGCTGAGGTTGCCTTTCTGCTCTAACTCTTTGTAGAAGGTGTCTGACAATGGGTAAAGACTCTGGGGAGAATCTCTGCTACAGAGTTCGTGTCCTGGAGCCAGCACAATTTCATGAGCAATATCCCGAAGGATAGGCCACAGGACATGTCTTTCAGTCCAATATGTAGTTTTTACGTTTTCACATGTAGAAAGTCTGCAGTTAAGAGCCAGAAATGTGGTATCAGCAATGGAAGCCAGTTCATTACAAATTCAAATCAATGGAAACAACAGGACGTATTATTTATCTAAGCCTTGAATCAATCTGACTACTATGCATAATGATCTTAATTAGAAAAGTGAGCCGAAGCAGGAAGACAGTCTGTCTCCTGACTTTGAAATTATCATACCCCTATCAGCATGCTTGGGTAACTTGTAATTAGGGACAAAGGTTACACATAATTTTATATGCTGAAAAACCGGTTTTATACATGTCATTTCAAAAAATATTTAAGAAATAGATATAAGACTTGCTACCCCTATTATGCTTTGATTTTTTACTAGTAGATTACTAGTCTGCACTAATTAGTTGATGGTCTTAAGAAATACCGATAGAAGTTTTGCATTTATAGAGAGCCTGGATACTAATAAGTAACTAGTATTAGTCTTTGTACAAATTCCCTTCCAAAGTCTGGTAGCTTTTCTACATGTCTGTTTCACCCGCACGGAAAACGCAGCTCAGAAAAGCAGTGTGGGTTGCCCAAAAGCAGAGAGTAAGTGCTTGCCTGTTCAAAAACTTTACTGGTGTGATACACCAGTATGCCCAGAATTACACCAATATAGTTCCCCGTGCAGTCACCCACCCTTTTCTTCTTGTCATGCTTATCTTCAGCTGCTGCCATTGAATATGAAGCGTTCTGGTTTTGACAAATTGGCAGTGTCCTGTGATTACCCTTTCTTTAACATTTTTTTTGACCAGCTGTAATTAGAAAACAGAAGGCCTAACTCCGAGGTCCTTCCTCATCAAAGCAGTCACTTCCAGGCTTAATTTAAACAAGTTCTTCAATTTAGTTAAATCCACTGAACAGGCTCACTGCCTGCTCACAGTGTCGAGTCACACACGAGCACCGCTGTCAGCAGCAGCAATGCCTTATCTTCCGAACTGGAACTCCACTCTTCCTGTTCCATCACAGGTACAGCTGCCCTGATTTTTTTTCGAGGTAGCATTTCATCTTAGAAATTCACTACCAAAAGATCAAACTCCTTCCGTCACACGAAATGGCCTTGCTTTCCCAGAACAGTATTTCCACAGACAAAAAATATGGAAATTAAAATCACAAATAGGATCTGTTTCATCAAAGTATTAGCTGCATTTCTGTGATGCTGACAATCACCTTTTTAACATGTCAGGAATTATATGCGTAATTCTCTTTAATGGGTGTTACAAATGTTCATCCCACACTGAAAAAAGATCACAGTTGGTATGAGTAATAACTTTTTTCTTGAACATAAACAGTTCCCCTCTAGCTCTGTACATATCCACCAACATCAATGTAACCACAGCTGTCAAGGCAGCCTCACCTCTTTCTATGTATATTTTAGCTTTAATTTTTTCCCATGCTTTCACTTAGTGGACTTTTTTTTTTTTTTAAGGGGCCTAAACCTGTTCTCCAATTTTGTGGGCAAATTCATTGCAATAACAGATCTCAGTGTTTAGACATCTTTAAACATTATTATTAGCGTGCAAGAAATTAGAGACCTACATCAAGATCTGGAGGTTTGGGGGTTTGTTTTGTTTTTTTTTTTTAATTGAAAGCGAATTTCAAATCATAGTTTCCCCTCATTCAAGGATCTCCAAACACTTTACATAGTTAAATGAGCTCTTGTGGCCTCCTTTTGTACAGGCAGCAGCAATCCCCCTTCCAACGGCCTCAGCACAGTCCCGGCGGCCACCCGCCATGTGTACCCGGCCCGACTGGCACGAGGGCGAGGAGGCAGGAGCTCAGCGCAAAGGCATGGCGGTGGGCTGGGGCTGGAGGGGCATGTGTCCCCTCAGGTCCCCTGACACCACTGTTGAGACGCATCCCATGTCACCTCTGAGGTGAAGCACCCAGGTCCCCTCGGTGAAGTACTCAATGTCCCCTCACAGATGAAGCACCCACATCCCCTCAGTGAAGTGCCCAATGTCCCCTCTGGGATGAAGCACCCAAGTCCCCCCAAGTAAACTGCTCCATGTCCCCTCCCAGATGAAGCACCCACGTCCCCTCTGTGAAGTATCTGATCTCCGAGGTGAAGCACCCACGTCCCTTCACTGAAGCGCCTTGTGTCACCTCTGAGGTGAAGCACCCATGTTACCTCACTGAAGGCCCCCATGTCCCCCACATCCCCCCCGTGAAGTGCCCAATGTCCCCTCTGGGGTGAAGCCCCCCCGTGCCACCCCGGCGGGGACGCGCCCGTGTCCCCTCAGCGGGGAAGGGCCCTGTACCCCCTCGGCGCCCTAACTCCCCCCCCCNACCGTGGTGGGTCTGTCGCCACCCAAAGAGGCGCCGGGGTCCCTCAGCACCTTCCAGCCGCACCGCCAAGAGCCCTCCGGCGAGGGGACACGCGGGGACGAACGGGAGATGGCGGTTCCCCCGCCGGGGACAGCCTCAGCAGAGGCAGCCAGGCGGCGGGCCCGGAACGCAAGTGCCGGGGCTGCCGTTTCCCGGCCGGCGGGCCGGCAGTGCCGGCGCTGGCGGGGTTGCCATGGTGTGGGCCCTGCGGGGCGGCTGCCGGCATGGACGAGGAGGACACGGTGGGGGCCGGGCGGCTGCGGGAACCGGTGGGGGCGGCTGGTTTCGCTGGGCCGGAGGGAGCTGGCGGAGCGCGGCNGCCCCGGCCTGGGCCCGGGGGTGGCGGGCCAGGCCCTGCCCGGACCCCTCGGCGGGGGGTGCTTTGTGCCGGCCGCGGGTGGGCCGCAGGCCGAGCCTCCCCGGGCCCGAGGGGGGCTGCCCGTCCCCAGCGCGCTGCGCTGCTCGGGTGCTGCTGGAAAACACTTCTAGTGTAAATCTGTTGGTTTCCCTCTTTCTCCTTCCTCCTCCGGTTTCCCCGGGAAGTCTCCCGTTCTCCCGGCACGTCTCTTCACCGACTAGTGCAGGCTTTCCTCTGCTGCATGTGGGTTTTTCACGGTTCTAGACATTTATTTCTACTTTCATGTCCCGCTCTCCACATTGCCTCTCTGCTTTCTTTTCTGATGGGTGTTTTGGGTTGTTTTTTGGGTTTTTTTTAAGCCACGTCGTGTGTGCTGTGTGTGCAGTATTATTATTTCCTCACTTCTAACATTCACAAACACAAGAGCTGATGCTTGCCAGCTAAAATTATTTGTTGGCAGTTATCTATGACTGATAGCAAATGGCATGATTCCTTGTTATCAGCCAGAGTTAACGTAAAGGACACAAATATTATCCTCTATAAATACTCTCAAAAGCTGTGCAGTCTCCTAGTAATAGTGCCATTTGTTTTGCTTGAATGCATGTGAAACATTATTTTTTTTTTTTTCCCCTTTTAGAGAGATTTTAATGAACGCTGTGCCCAGTGTTCAGAAGTGAACTGGGGTCTCACTGATGGAGGCAGATTTTATTGCAGATCTTGCCACAATGTTACTGAGGTAAAAACCTAAACTACTGGCTCTGGAAAAGGTTTATTTTGATTGTTTCTTGGTTTTATGTTAAGAAAATGTTAGATTTCCCCCTTGGCGTTAGAAGTTGAAGGCAGTATTTTGTTTCTTCCTTTTTCATGCTTGACTTTACACTGTGTAAAACTAGCGTTCCTCGAAATCACAACATTTAAAATGAGCCATCTTAAAATGCTGCCTTGCTGTGGCCATAGAGCCGGCATGCTGTCTAGATGCCTTCGAGGTACTGCCTGCGTATTGCTGCCCTTCAGTACAGTACCAGTGTAGGCAAACCCTGAAGCACGTCACCTGCACGTCCAGGATAGTAATTATTTTCACAGTTTCTGAATGAAAAGTTTGGAATATTCTATCTCCTTTTAGTTGAGGAAATTTGAACAAGTTCCTCCATTATGTTTTATAACAGTTCAATCTATGTGACTTAGGTCTGGCTTTTTTCTTGCTAAGATGTGTTCCTGTTTTGCAGAGAACTAGAGAAGTTGTAAACACTGATTTTGTTTCTAATGCAAGAATCCAGACAATCTCCAAAGGTTTAAGAAAGCAGGAAAAAACAGGTATGTATGAGTTTCCCTCTGTATTTTGCACAAGTGGCTGTTCAGCCAGGGTTCACCTAGCCCATTATGTCTTTGGCAGTGGCCAAAAGCGGGTAGCTAGGAAAGACTGTAAGAACAGGAACAAAAATACACCCCTCAAATGCTGTCAGAACCTTCAGGGGTCACCTTTGGTGACTTCCTGAGCCACAGGAACCCTGTGTGAGCCTGATGGTTTTTTTGCATTGAACAGAACTATGTGTTACTTATTGCCCCTTTGATTTATGGAAGCCAGCACTCAGTGAAGATACCGGCAGCATGTATTCAAATGTGGTGATCCCTTTGTTCCTTCCTGGTGATGACTATCACAAAACCAGAAAAGTTTTCTGTCTTTGTAAGTGAGATATGACGGTGGTCCAGCTCTTAGAATGTCAGTCTGGCTTGCGTTACAGGTACTTGGCCCTGTAACCTACACACAAACCTACATGGAAGAGACTTCATGCCATTACAATAGCCAAACCAACGTTGTGTCTTTCATCCAGAGTCACTTCTATACTTTTAATTTCATGATTCAGAAGAACAGTTGTCATTACCTGTGGTGATATATGCCGTAAGGATGTTATGGTGAGGCTGCTGCTGGAGCTATGTATGTATTCTGTGATGGCTGGGTAGATGTTTTACTGTTGTGGCTGCTTTCAAAAAGCAAAAATGCATTACAGTGCTAAATGAAGCATGGGGTTAGCTTTGTCTCTGATACGCTGACCTATCTTCGCTCTGCTGCGGCGGCAGTGGAGTGCTACATTCCTTTGAAAAGAACAGTTGTGGGGAAATGAAGGAATGAAAAGGGGAACAACCTTAACACCTCCGGTTGTCTTTATCTGGTATTGCTCCTAAAGTCTGAGCTGTGTACCACTTCATGCTTTTTACTTCTCCTGTTAGGGAAGTCATTAGCCATCTTCTTCATTAACCAGGCTTCTTAAGAAAGAAATCCTTAGCTTCTTACAGTCCCTTCTGCGAGTGCAGTTACATTATGCTATGGTAGCTTGTTTTCATGCATTTATAGGAGTAAGCTGTATCTGTGGTTAACAGTTAAAGCCAGTGTCATTAAAGCAGGACAGAAGCTTTGGGCAGGTAACTTCTGAGATGGTGAGATGTGTGATTGGAAGGAAAAATAGTGAAGAACAGGTGGGCAGGGAATGAAGAGGACGTTGAGAAATGCAGAGAAAATTTCTAAGACCAAAAGCCTCCATAAAAGGAGAAAGGAGTTGTTAATATAGAGAGGTAAGGGTGAAAAGTAAATGTAACACAGCCTGAGGGAATAATGAATAGATTGGAGAAGGTCAGTTCCTTATGAAATTCATGTTGTGCTCAGATTTGCTAGAAGCTCTGAATATCTGAGAAAGTTTCTTTCATTTAAATTTGTATGATTCTGTGGGAGAGAATGGTGAAGAACGTGGTGATATTGGTTGATTTTTGCCTGACTCACCACTGGGGATGGGAAAGAAATGATCATAATTCATTTTTTAATGACAGGTTTGCAGTTATTTTAAAACCGGTCACTTAACAACTTTCCACTCGATTTCAAATGCCACACTAGAAATTATAGTGAAATATATTATTCTTGGGAAAGGTGTGGAGAGAAGTGCTTGTTCAGTAGCTTTTCTTCTTGATTAAGACTGTGAATAAATGGAAGCTAATGGAGTATTCAGTGTAGCTGCTCTATGCTCTACGATCTAAAATTATTTAATAAAGAGACGTGTCTCTGTCCTGATACCAGGAGAACAGAATATTAAGTGTAAATAAGTGTGCATAAGGTCAAAAAAAGCCTCTGAAACAGTATAAACAAAAAAACCATTTTTTTTTCCTTAGATGGAGGCTGTGAATGGTATGTTTGTGAAGGCTTTCAGCTTGTACTCAAGAAACAAGCTGAAGCTTTAGAGGCGTTGGGAGTATGTCCGCAAATGAAGGTACGTAGATGTTGGTACGAGTTGAATACATTGTGTATTTGTGTGTTACAGGAAATGTTATTTTAAAAGACTGTAATTTTTAAAGTGAATCGAACAACTCCTTGTCTAAAACCATTGAGCATATGAAAACAAACTGAAGCTTCTCTGGTAACTTTAAAACATAGTTTGTAAGTCCCAGTTAATAAAATTAGAGCTGGAACGTCATTCAGATTCCAGAGTTAGAAATTACGCTCTGTTCTCTCAGCAATTAACGATCTTGTAAACTTTGTGCTAATCTCGACCCATTTGTATTTATCAGGATGAAATTCTGTGCAATTTTTGGAGGCGTTACCTTCAGAAGACCAAACAGGCATATTGCAACAGACCAGCTGGGGAAACTGTCAGAGCATTTTCAGTAAGTGGAAAGCTCAAATCCCATGAGATGTTTGGTATCTTTTTTTTAAAAAGCAACAACAGAAACCTTCTTTGTTCAAGCCACATATCTAGCTGGTATTAATATCACTTCAGCATAGAGGATGTCTTCAAAACAGTGTTCCAGGACCGTTTTGTTGTTCGTTTTTATCCTGTTTCAAGAGACAAAAACTTCCCTGAGTATGGAAAACTGCTTATTTAAAAATACTGCTTTAACTTGGTGTAGAAGGTCAGAGCAGAAATTACAATGCAAAATGCATCATCATGTACCATGCGCTCTTGAAGTTACTTATTTCATCAAGCTTTGAATCTATGTATTACCAACTTTCTGGTCACTGTAGCAGATTGAAATGTAATGTAATCACTAGAAGTCTTTTCATTTTGAGAAATCCTTTAAAAAGACTTTTTTTGCAGGGTTTTCTTGCATACTCGTGATTCATAGAGAAAATAAAAATACAAACTTCTTGGGTTTAAACTTTATTTACTGTTGATGTTTGAGATTGAAACAGTAACTAACAGTAGTTGCAATGACTTATTTACAAAATACAATGACTTATTTACAAAACACGATGGCTTATTTACAAAAACCAGGTATGCGACAGCAGTACTGATGTGGACAGTGAACTGGAGAGACCGAGCCTTCTTCGCTTGTTGTCTCTCTCTGAAAGTGAGGGGGATCTACAGACTGATTGCAGCTTTGCCTCATCAATTAGCAAGATCTCAGGTAGGAGCAATGAACTGAGCTATGTGGAAACAATTTTCGTATAGTTTTTTAATATAAATAAATAAATATAAAGTGTATTCGTGTACAATGAATTGGAGGAACTAGTTGGAAAGTGTAAATTTTTCAGTCCTGTTTGCCAGTAGAGTACTTTATGTTCTACCAGAAATAGAAGACTTTCTCCCATAGCCTCTACCCAAAGAGCTGTAAGTTGAACAGAATCTGGAAATAGAATGGGAAATGCAGAAGGAGGTTGTATTTTATAACAAGTTTGCTTCATGCCTCCTGTTTGGAGTGGGAAAATATTGCTATTATATTTGCAAAGCTAGATGTTCACAAGCACAGCAGCTTTAGAGAATAAGCACTTGTTTGGCTAATAGCAGAGATGTCAGTCGTGACTTTGATGATGAAAAACATGAGTTTGTTCTTTGGGGATTTGGTTTTTGGTTTGTTTTTTTTTCCTATCTCATAGATATATTTAGCTTTCTGATTTTTTTCATTGCAGTATTTTTGGTACTTCTGTGTCTCTTGTCTCTGCATTCTTTTTACGACTTTCCCTATAGCCCCTTCTGTCAAAAATCTTTTAGCATTCCATCACTTTCTCCTTTCTGTTCACAATGTCAACTTGACAATACTTAAAATGTTTAGCATTCTGTAACTAAAATGGAAAATGAAAATTGGAGTGTTTGGTGCTACAATGCTGCAACGTCTGATATTGGAAATACATTTCAAGGCACATTTGAAAGGGTTTTTTTGCATTTTAAACTTCTTTTTTGCTTTATTCTTTGCTTGCCTTTTCCTTCTTTGTCTGTTTCAGTATTTCTTTTTTCCCCCTGTTATGTACTATCCTCTTTATGTCTCGTTTCTGTTCTTCTGTGATATTGCCTGTCTACCCTGGGAAGAATGCAATCTTGTTTGTTCACGTTTTTATTTTGTAAAGTTCAGAAATGGCAACGGAATGAGAAACTTGATCTCCAGCAATTAAAAAAAAAAGGAAATTTTAAAAAATACAAGCTGAATTAGAGAGGGGCAAAAAGGTGCAAAAATGGTGACAAAAATTTTTTGTGTATGGAATGTGTGTACCTTTCATCCTTATGTATTAAAATGACAACATTTTCAAGTAAAGAGTCACTGTATGTTTGCACACGTAGCAGATCTTGGGTATAAAAACATACATATTACATGAAGAGGAAAGAATGGAGTGAAAAATTTCTAGTGAAAATATTCTGTTGAATTTTCTTCCCCTTTTTGATGTCTGGAGGAACTCTTTTCTTCCTTGGTACTTGTACCTTTTATAATTATGTTGCTGAGAGTTTTAGAACAGCTAGATAGTCTTAAGATAGGCTATAATTTAATGTGTTCTTGGTCTGTTATTTCAGAGATTGAATTCAGCTTTAAGCAGCCATACCGATTTCACTAAAAGCACTTGAAATGGATTAAGAGTTCAGCGACACTAAAAGTACATTTTAGTGAAATCAAACACAGCAATTTTTTTATGTATTGAAATTTAACACAAGTAAGACTAGATGTGTCTAGTCAATTATAAATTCTTGTGAAGATTCATAAGTTTCCTTTTCAGTGCCATTTTTACTGAGCTGTTATGGCTACAGACTGGAAACCTCAACACCCTTTTTGTCCTGAGGGGCTTGTCCAACATGCAAGCAATCTTTTTTCGTTATTTTTGTGTGGGCATAATAGCAAATTCCACCGAGTATAGTACTGAGATGTTGCTTGAGAAGCCTATTAAACTCTTAGATTATTATATGTGTGTGACTGTGTGTTGTCATGCCTTGCATAAGCTGGAAGAAATAAAAGGAAATTGAGTGCTGTCATTAAAGCCACAAATATAATGAGGATTATTTTAAATTGAGTTGAATGTGAAATTAATAATGAAGCTTCGGTCGTGAAGCTGCCTTTAAGCACAAGTATCCATGTAAAAGGTGAAACTGTTGACTAAAAGGATTAACTGTTGTTCCAGCTTTTGTTCTCCGATGCACCTATATGTGATGAAGCTCGCAGGATGCTGTCATCTGGACCTTGTGTTTACAAGGTGTATGTTTGAGCTGGTTCTTTTAACTTGTTGCTGTGTCTCTGATGTTACCGGCTGCCGTTTTACGAGCCGGTAGGTGGCATCAAAGACCAATTCTGGCTCAGGAACACAGTCCCTGCAGTGTCTGTCTTCATACCGGCTGTCGGTGGGTGCTGGACCTCCACCGCTGAGCGCTCTCACCTGGCAGGGTTGGCTGTCACCTGCCAGCATAACCACGGAGCTGCGCAGCTCTCGGAAGTTTAAAACTGGTTTTTTGCAGGCTGCTTGCCATGGCCCCGCGGCTCCCAGCTGGGGAGCTGTGGATCCAGCCCTCGCTGTTCCTGGCCAAACAGGTGAACGGTCTGTGCGGAAACGCAGTGAGAAAATCTCTACAGAATTGGTGCTAGTATTTTGTGCTGGTGTGCTTTAAATACAAAACTTTTTCATTCGTCCTAGCTGGGTCAGGATGTAGAGAAGAGAGGCTTTTCTTTTTCTCTTCCTCCTTCCCTGAACTCCCAGGTTTCACTGCTGAAAAGGTTCCTAAGTCACTCCCCTAAATTAAATTTCTCATTGCTGCTTCTTAGTTTTCAGTGATTCATCTCAGTAAGTAAGGGGGTTTGATTGTTTGTTGTTGGTTGGTGGGTTTTTTCCTACCTTCTTTTTGCCATTTGCTATATTTTTATTCTAAAAGTGTTTTCTTTTTGACTGCATGTAGATATGTTGTTTTAAAAGAATACTTACCTTTCCACAGTTAGAGATTATAGGGCAGATGGTCACATACCTTAAGCTCACTAAAATTTCTGCAGTGTAAATCATGTTCTTGTTAAAGTCCTGACTGTGAAGATTAAACGTTAAGGTTAACGTCCTTCTAGAACTCCAGGTTTAACTGTGGTTTCCAGCAAAAGGTTTGTTTTCATGGGTACTAGCGTAATTTTTGTTTCTTGTCTTAGTCAAGCAAAGTAGCAGTTTACGAAACAGATTGTCATCTCATGTGATGGTAGATGAATAAACTAAGAGTTAAGCTGTTTAGTAGAAAAGTACACAAACTACCCAACTACTCAATGTAATGATTTCAAAACGTTACTAGTTGCTGAGCGAAGGTCCTTGTACGTTCCTATATCTTGTTTTCTGTATAGCATGGATTGTGTGCCTGTCATCTCAATTACTTTCTTTTCTGTTTTTAACATAAACCCAAGAAAGCACCTCTGTGTACTCTGGATCGGTAGATGGTAGCTTGTACTTAATGAAGAACCGAAAGGAGAAACTGAGGATGACGATGCCAATGACCCTTTCATTTTGTTACATGGCGTTACTCTGGTTGAGAGAACCAATGACATTATCTGATCTCTTAAGGTATGAATAGTCTGTAGTGAAATATGTGTTGCTTTCATAAATAACTTTTTTAAAAAAATTAGATTTGTACTATTGCCCTCTTACTAATTTGCTCAGAAATAATGAGAAGTTTTCTCTATTTAGTTGTCTCTTCTTTGACGTAACAGTTTGTGCTGCTGCTTTTTGGAGAATATTCTCCTCTGTTGCTTGCAGTGAAGCTCAAAGACCTGTAAGGGAGAAGGTTTTGGAGCTAAAGAAGTTTTTATCCTTCCTCAAAATTTCTTAAGATTCAGTGGAGGCGTGTATGGTCACACTTCTACTATTTTTGCTGTTGACAGCATGCTAAAACTAAACGAGTAAACATTCTCCAGGACTTACATCAGTGTCATCATACAAACAATACCCGCAGTATATAGTGATCTGAAAGGTAGCTAAGTAGCGCCACGAGTTGGGCACTGAAATTAACATAGAAGTCCTTTTTTGTCTTCATATCTTTGTATCTGTAATTATCAGAGTTCAGAATAATACAATAATACAATATAATACAGTAGAGATAAAATGTCCTAATAGTAGGGTTTGGTGCTAAATGGAGACCATCAAATTATTGCTGACAATGCAGTTCCCTTCTCGCCTCTACAAGGCTATAAACACATTCCTTATTTACTTCCAAGCCTGTCAATACTTAGGAGGCATTTGGACAATGCCCTTAACAACATGCTTTAACTTCTGGTCAGCCGTGAAGTGGTCAGGCAGTTGGACTAGACGATCGTTGTAGGTCCCTCCCCACTGAAATATTCTGTTCTACTTAAGGAATGAAAAATAATTCAACTTTTCTTGTTAGCAATTAGTATTTTAAATCTGACCCAAATAGTTTAAATTTGGGAATTCTTAGATCCTTGGAAGGCTTTTTGTATACTGATATCAATACTTCTTTTTAACAAGAGTTACTTGTTAAAATCATAGAATCATAGAATGGTTAGAGTTGGAAGGGACCTTAAAGTCATCAAGTTCCAACCCCCCTGCCGTGGGCAGGGACACCTCTGACTAGAACAGGTTGCTCAAAGCCCCATCCAGCCTGGCCTTAAACACTTCCAGGGATGGGGCCTCCACAACTTCCCTGGGCAACCTGTTCCAGTGCCTCACCACCCTCACAGTAAAGAACTTCTTCCTAATATCTAACCTAAATCTCCCCTCTTCCAATTTAAAACCATTACCCCTTGTCCTATCACTAGACTTCCTGACAAAGAGTCCCTCTCCAGCTCTCCTGTAGGCTCCCTTCAGATACTGAAAGGCTGCTATCAGGTCTCCCCGGAGCCTTCTCTTCTCCAGGCTGAACAGCCCCAGCTCTCTCAGCCTGTCCTCATAGGAGAGGTGCTCCATCCCTCTAATCATCTTAGTGGCCCTTCGCTGGACCTGTTCCAACAGTTCCATGTCCTTTCTATGTTGAGGACTCCAGAGCTGGACACAGTACTCCAGGTGGGGTCTCACAAGCGCAGAGTAGAGGGGGAGAATCACCTCCCGTGCCCTGCTGGCCACGCTTCTTTTGATGCAACCCAGGATACGGTTGGCTTTCTGGGCTGCCAGCGCGCACTGCCAGCTCATGTTGAGCTTCTCATCCATGAGCACTCCCAAGTCCTTCTCCTCAGGGCTGCTCTCCAGCCATTCTCTGCCCAGCCTGTATTTATGCCTGGGATTGCCACGTCCCAGGTGTAGGACTCAAATAACCAGGTATTTCTAAAAAGAAGGGGAAAAAATATTACTTTGCCAAAATTTAAGGAACAGAAAGACCCAAGTAACTCTGCGTTGGCAATTCAAATCACAAATACTTCTTTTTAACAAGAGTTACTTTTTTAAATAACCATTTATTTCTAAAAAGATGGGGGAAAATATTACTTTGCCAAAATTAAAGGAACAGAAGGACCCAAGTAACTCTGCGTTGGCAATTCAAATCACAGACTTGGACAAAATAAAGGAAAAACTGATTCAAAATTCAGTTGATATGGTAGATTTCACTTCTTTAATTTTTATTTTTCAAATACATAACCCATGAGCTAAAAGGCAAGGCAATCCCTCAGCTGTGGTGCATATAACTAGCATTGCTGCTGAAAGCATGATGAATGCGAGGGAAGTTTACCCCAGAAACTGATCTGCCATCGTGGCCCTGCTGCCCCGGAGCGCCAACTTCCACCTGCACTTTTCTAGCTTAGTACAAGGTTTGTGAGCAGGGTGGGTATTCAAGAACGCTCTTTTGCAAGTACTTTTCAAAAAGGGGCGTTTTTTATGTCGCAAAGTACAGTAGTTAATACTAGCTAATTTATTTCTATGCAAAACAGTCTTTAACCCTTTGATTTAACTTTATGGAGCGGCTGTTGCCTTCATCAATCAGAATTGCACAAACCATTGCATGTGTGCATAACTGGATATGCTGTTGTTGCATAAAAGATGCCTATAAAATGTTCAGCAAAATGCCACAGTATTCAGAATTCAACACAGAAATATCTGTTGAGTGGATTAAGAAATAGTAGAACTCATAAACAGTTCTCAATAACAAGGTTTATTACTAACTAGTATCTTCCTAAGGAAATTCTGTAGGAATTGGAACTACTGTAGTATATTCTGTATTTTTGTCAATGATTAGAAAATAAATATATAAATCCTGCCTGATAACGCTTGTATATGGCAAAAATCCAAGTAGTAAATTCCAGTTACTGGGACAGAGCAAATGGGCCACAGTGAAGATTCTTGCTTAGCCCATCCTGTTTGGAGTGAAAAATGAATAATTAAATGAATAATTAAATATCTATTCTTGGGTTACTGTATCTTGGAAGCTGTTTCTGGAAAGCACATGGGGTCATATGAGGCAAATACATCCTCACAAGCTCCTGTCTTAGTGTGATCGTGTGGTTTAGAAAAAAACAAAACTGTTGAAGTCAGCTGTTAAGAGGAAAGGGTGATTGTGTTGTTTGCATATTAGTGGTATATTATTGATTTGGCACTTCAAAAATTGAGGACTCCACGAACCTGGAGAACATCCTTTTGCACTTAGATCCTTAAGAGATGAACGTGTTTGCTTGAAAGGATTTAGAGGAAACATGAAACCAGCAAAAAAAGCTGGAACAGGAGAGGTGAAAAAATCAAGTACCAAATGTAACACAGAAAGGCATAATTGAAAACTAATAATTGGAAATTGAAATAAGATTATTTGAATGAGAAGATATCATTTCATTGGGTACAATTTACGGGTGTAATACTTTTAAAAGTGGGTAAATTGTAATGATTCGGTGACTTTAAATGCACTGAAAATATGAACTGAATTAAATGCAGAAAGTAATGTTTAAAAGAATGTAATTTGTATTGCAAAGTTTTACCATGATACGATAGTTACATAAGACTAATTACATTATCATGCTTCCCTCCCTACCCTTAAGGTCTTTGTCTTTCACAAGTTTGATGAAGAAGGGGAAAGAATTTTAAATTGCATGTCCTACCATAAAATTCTTGGTTTCTAACGTCTGAATATTTAAGTTTAAAAAATCAGACAATGTTTGCAGTTTTGCATGCATTAAGATACACAGATCAAAATAGCGACAGACCAGAGATGAAAACTATGCAGAGAAAACATTAAGTATTCAGCATTACCTTTATAATCTTTATAGGCAAATAGTTTTATTTAAACCAGCTGAATTACAGTTGTACTTAAAGTTCTGCCTTGTTTTTTCCTCAGTTTGGTTTTCTTCCTACCCTGAAGTCAGCTGACTACCGCTCCTCCCTTGTGATACATGCTTAGGCACCATGGCAGGGCAAGCTGCCAGCTTTTGAAGGATTTACAACACCAAAAATATACTCCTCCTTGCTACTTGACATACTTAGCAGAAAAACACTACAATTACCTCCTCTGACCAGAGACATTTTGGTTTAAAAATAACCTTTTTAAACCTTCTACTCTGTGCAACACCTTAAATCCTTTTCCATTGTGAATAGGCTCACAGTACTCCATACACTGTATATTATTTATATAAATAATGAAATTGTTGGCTTTTGGAAAATGTTTTGAGATGCTGGACTTTGAGATTGTGAGAACTAATGCCTTTCAAATGAGGTTATACCTAGCTGTGCTGGCAAGACTAAACTTGTAATCAGTTTGTGGCATTACTGTGTGGCTTTAACAGATGCATCATTTCCTCGTAGCATGCAGAGGACCTAGGATTTTTTTCATACTTCGACCTTATTAATATATGCTGCTTCTGTAATTAAAAGAACGTGGACTGTGTACTGTATCTGCCAGTCAAGTTTTCAAGAACTTCACTGATACAATGTAGTCTCTCAAGGGGTTTGATCATCTGGCTGTTAAATGAAAAGTTTCTGCTGAAGGACAGCAGAACAAACTGTTGTGAAGTGCTATTTCAAATCTGGGCTTTTGGAATAAGTGTTAGAAACCTGAATGATCAGCACATTGTATTCATAACAGGGTATTTATGCTGTTTCATTTATTTTTAGAACATACAAACCACTGTTAACCTGAGAGAGAATAGCATTCTTTCGTATGGAGACAGTAATTTCAAGCTAAGAAAGATGTCATTATTTTTTAAACAGCTGCAATGCCTTGACTTGGTACAGCCAAGTTAGTGAAAACTTAAATTTTTTTTTTAAACCATTTTAATGGACGTTGCTTGCCTCTTGCAACCAACGTGTAAGGATGTGGTTTCAGCATCAGTTTAAGCTCATCCGAGTTGCTGTGGTCCTGCATAAACATTCCTGCCCTTTCGCTTACCCTGGGTATAGCATTCCTCTGGGTTATGGTATATTAGTTCAAAGAAGTAGATCTGCAGAAAGCTAATTTTGCAAAAGGAAGTTTCAGTGGACATTTTAGCGCAGGTTAATTTGCTTCACAGCCGTCCCTTTCCACCTTGTGCTGGCAAAAATGTTCCTACAGTCAGCTGAGTCTGGAGATCTGCCTGGTTGAAATCAAACCCTGGAAAACAAAAGACTAGTTTTCAATCTAATCCTCTGTCTGAGAAGTCACACAAGTGCTTTTGTCAGCAGGGAGGAGTGTGTGGCAGAGGACTGAAGGGAGGGTGGGATTTCTCATTTGGGAGGCAGCAAGCTGTTAGGGTGGTTTGGGTGCAATCACCACCACACCACACCCGAAGGAAGGTCTTGATTGTTTGTCCTCTTCCAGCTGTGCTGGCTCAGGAGGTTGCTGCTCTCGGAGTCTTGGTACCAGCTCTTCCCATCTGTCAGCTAATCGTGTGATTGCGCCTTAACACGTGTCAGCCAAAGCTTATCACCAGCTGAGCCAGTAATGGGTCACTGTTGCTGAAAGAGGAAGGTCTTGCTTCCCTTTCTTCTCTCCTCCTGCCTGTGCGGTGCATCCCCTTCCCTCTGCTGGCTCTCGTGCTTGTTGGAGCCACCTGTGAGACTCTGCGGTTTGTTAGATGTTGGTGGGAAACAAACCCTTCTTTCTTGCAACAGGGTAATGGGCAGTCTTTTGCTGTTGTAAGATGAATTTGTGGAAGAGGACGATGAGCAACAGGAGCACACAACCACACCATGACTAGCTATGTTGAGCTTTTTAAGTTGGCTCAACCCGTTTTGTGAAGCCATCCCTCAAGTTTAAGTTCTTCAGTTTAGTGCGGCTGACTGCCTAAAAGGAGCTAAGGAGCTGTCGTGCAAGCTGCTCAGCAGATCAGGTGGGATGGCAAGGGCAAGCAACCGGTGCTGGGCTCGGATGATAACCTCACCGAGCGTGCAGACCAGTGCGCATCTCCAGTTGGGCTGGGGAAATGCTGTTCACGCTGGTTGAGGAAAGCTACTGCAATTTTGTTAGCAAAATGCGCATCACAATTTGACTAGAAAGGATTGTGCAGTGACTTTTAGCTCTTCATGTAAGAGACCAATACACAGAGCTTCAGAATAAAAAGTATTGGGCAATGTGATTTTTCCGATTGCGGCTATTTTTCAGAAATCATCATAAATATGGGTTAATTCTAAGAGTTTTTATTAAGAAATGCACTTTTCGTTTTAATCCCGGTTTGAATTAAATTTTTTTTATTAAACTGAAAATTTGGTTAAGTACGTTTAAAAAAAAAATTAGGATGTAACTGTAAACTTTGCAGTAACTAGCCTTTAAATAGAATTTTGGTCAACTTCAATATATTTACACTACATAACATGCAACAAGCAGTGGATTAGGGCACTGGAGTGGGAAGAGGGAAGGTGAGTTTCTGAATTGCCATAGGCTGAGGAGAGCGTTAAATCCTCTTCAACAGTGGCTGCTCTTTCTGTGAAGACGTTGTTCTGCCTATTTTTTTTTTTTTTGTTACTAATCTACGTAGCAAGATCAGAGAGATACCGTGACTATAACATAGCTGGCAGGAGATAAAATTGTTTTCACATCTCTAATATTATTTAAATAAGAGGGTCTTCTCTGTTCAAAATGTTATTTTATTGCAGTTCAATGTACTCTTTTTAAAACATAGCTGGCAGGAGACAATTGTTTTCACATCTCTAATATTATTTAAATAAGAGGGTCTTCTCTGTTCAAAATGTTAATTTATTGCAGTTTAATGTACTCTTTTTAACAGAATTGTTTTGGAGGAGATGAGACAGGAGGGTGATTCTAGCGTAGTCTGGGAGGTGGGAGACCACTAATGTGCTTTATTCTGGAATGAGAGTGGTGTCTGTTCCCTTGTGAGGCTCCGTGCTTGTTCAGTGCTTGCTTTGCCTGGTGTGAATGTCAGCTAAGATGTTAGATGAAGAGCAGGGGTTTGGTGTAGTGGTGGCTTTTTATTAGTAACTGTTGTTAAGTCCCATCTTTTATAAATATATATATATATA
>VZSF01010900.1:578324-623513 GCA_013398295.1 Chionis minor
TTATAAATATATATATATATATATGTGAAAAGGTCAAGGAAAATCCCAAATAATACTGTCAAACACTTAATAAAGCCAGTTTTTAACAAAAAATGTATTATTTGCATACAAATGAGAATAAATTATTTTGTATTTATTAGTATACAAAATCATTTCTATTCATACCCAAATAATGCTTTTTAAAAAAAGAAACAGAATACAGATGTAATTAATGGGGTTTCATTTCTGTGTATCTGCTCATCATTCTGTCACTTTCCTCCCTGCTACATTACCTGACTCAAACTCCTCCAGCAGAAAGTGTTTTAAAATTTACTTTAAAGCTATAGAATTTGGAAAAAAAAAAATAAAATCCATACCATTCAAAGGAGGTTTAAAGCTCCTTAAAGTTTCAGAAGTGCAGTAGCTGAAGAATGTGCAGAACAAACTCCATATAAGCCTATTTATTGATTGTAAGCTTACTGACATAACATTATCATTTGTCAATTGTGTCTGAGCTTGAACTTAAAGACTGTGAAATGATTGAACTGGTTTTTGTCCTGTGGAGCATTTAGGGGTGCGTAGCTTCAGACAGAATTGCTTAGGCAGCATAATACTAATGTTATTTCAAATCAGAAGTTGTTTTGTAGCTTAATTTTAAAGTAAATATATGCATTTGTCATACTAAATACTATTTTGATTTGGTTTTTTTTTTTTTTTTTTTGTTATGCAGGTTTGTTGTTGAAGGTCATATTCCATATTTGAATGTTTTTCAGCATTTTCCAGAGAAGATGAAATTATATGGAGTTGATCTTAAGATCTTTTGTGTAGAGGTAACTTTTTTCTTGAAGGGAAAGACTAAAAAAAATGACCAAAACCTGGTTATCTTGTAGTATTTAAAATTTTTTGGTCACTGTACTAATAAATTGATTAAATCTATTCCTATGTTGCAGAGTTCGTGATTCGCATTATTTGAGCCTGTGCAGAAACCAGTGCTCTCTGTGACTAGGAGTGCCGTAATCTTTAACCAGTGTTATTAAACTGATTACCTAAGTTAAAACAAAATCAAGAAGTACTTGTGGAGAAAAAGGTATTAGAACTGCTTTGGAACACTCAGAAATAGGATTTGGTTTCACAACTAAGGGCAATGTATTATACTTTTTGGAGATTATTTAAAATATCTCTTGAAATTGTTTGTAATTCCATATCTTTTTCATAAAATATGGTTTAGATGCTATCTCTTATTCTGGTTCTTGCTGTACTGATTGAAATATGTCAAATGTGAAATCTGTTAAGGGGTTATGCCCTTTCTAGAAGCTGAAGAGTGATGGACAGTCTTGAGTAAAATGTAAATTTCCCTTATTTAATGTCATTATGTATTGTGGTAAAGATTGCAGAAAGCAGCAATTCTGCTAACAGGAACAGCTAGGTTTTGGTCTGCTGTAAGGTGTTTGTAGCCCAAGCCCTCCGTGATGACGTTGCGAGTAATGTTACGATTCCCCAATATGTAGCTTATATTCAGAAGGTCATGAATTGTTTGGAAGCTAATCTGTAGCAACTTTTTTTTTTTGTTGTTTTATACCAATGCTGTCTTGTCTAGATAAATAATACTTATGACCTCAGCTTCTAAAAATCAGGAGATAAATTTTCTGTGAAATTAATTGATTTCTATTTCTGTCTTAGATCTTTCCTTAATAGAAAAGATAGATCAGGTTGAAATGTGGGTGTAAATTTTTTTTTTTTTTTTTTTTTCGGAAAAACCCTTCTAATTCTCAGTCCCTCTGTCCTACTTTGCCTCCATCCTTTGGATGTGTTTTTTGTCTCTCAGGAATGGTTACGTAGAATTTGTATTCTGGCCTGACTAAATAACTCCCACTACTCTAATCCTACAAATCACACAGAGAAAATTTTTGTATGAATTGCAGCTGTGAAACTTGTGCCATGCCTCCAAGTGGGAGATCTGGACTGCAGAGGGGAGATGGCAGTTCCCCTGGAGGATCCTACTGCTTTCTTTTGGGATAGAGCTGTTTCTGGCGTGCAGGATGGTCTGATGCTGGTCACGAAGGTGATTTCAGCAGTGCTTATTAGCTTGCTTTCTCCCAGAGCTGTCAGTTTGGGTTATTCTACTGTCCCTCCGTAAGCACATTTCTCCTATGGATTATAGCGTGTCCTGATGTGGGAGCACAACTTGACTACCTGAGAGCCAGAAGCTGGTCAATTTAATCTTGTTCTGCCTTTTATATAAAAGAGGGAGTCTAGCTGCTTCGCCCTATGTCTTAAACACTTATATAGCATATATGCACTTTTTTTCACAAACTGGGGAAAAAAACACCAAATCTGATATTTTTTTTTTTTTCCTAATATTGCTTATCCAGTGTGGTCTGCTGTTTAGCTTATGGGAAATTGCTGATCTAAAAGCTGAATTTCTGTAACTTTTGACTTCCAACTTGCTTATCTGTGATACTGACACCTGCACCCCTCACTTCCAAAGTCTAAGTAGGAATACGTACTAATCAATTTATCTCTTAACTTTGTTTCCATTGAGATACATAGCTAAAGTTTTGTAAGCTTTGTACAAACAAACTGTACAGTTTGTTTTCCAGCCATTGCAGTATTATTGTGGCTTCCTCTTTCAAGGAATATCTGCTTCCTACTTTACCTTCAGTGTTCCTTTAGTAATGCATCCTCAGGTTTATTTAGTTTTAACATCTTTGACTACATCATTGGGCTGATAATTGTAAAAACCTGACTATCTGTTTCCTACATCCTATGTTTTGGGACTGATCTTGCTGCTCATTGCAGCGCTGAGATTACCAATACCTTACTGTATCTAGTTTTGACATCTGAGTTTTGAGAAATTCAAGAGATGAGGTGGTTGTCCTGGAGCAGGAAGTCAGACTGTGAAATCCTCCATCCTGAAAATACAGCCACTCCTTGGTGTTCTGTATATAATATTCTATAGACAATTATCTTCAAAACCTTTAGGGGATTATGAATGTTAATAACCAGGCAGGTAAGGTGCTCTAACGCCATTATTTTTTGTGCTTCAAGTCTAGTGAATGTAAGCTACAAACATGTTAAGAAAATCTTAATAACTGACAGGACTATTCAAGATGTCTCCTTTTTATTTTGAACAGATTTTTAGTGCATTTAGTTGTGTCCTAATTCCCTGCAGCCTAAATTTGAATCAAGAAGTAGTTGGGTCATAATAGCTTGAAGGATTTGAAGTCATACTAAGTATCGTTTTATCACTTCAGTATGGATAAAGACTAGCTTGATAAGACTCATCTTATACAAAAGTATTCTCAGTGGCTTAAAGCTTTTTTTTTTCAGTAACAATTCCCCAGATACCCAAAACATACTGAATTTGTACAAGGTCGAAGTTGTACATTTTTTTAAAATTGTATTTTTAAATTCTTTTAAAATCGTATTTTTTTTTAAATAAATGCAGCAATTATTACAAGGTGAGTCATGTCTACTTTCTGTCTTTCTATGTAGTGATGTGTGTGTGTACATGCACAAGGGTTTTTGTTTTTAATGCCATGTCATTTAGTAGTAGTATTTCATATGCAAGGAATGTGACTAGTCTGGGGCTTGCCAGCTGATGAACTTCTGTGCTGTGTAATACAGGACTGGAGTCCATATCACTGACAGTTTTTCCCTGTCCTGTGTACAGTTTAGCAATTAGAGGTGATTGCAGCATCTGTCATACAAGGAGAGGCTGGGATTTTTATCTCTGGGAAGAGAAGGCTGGGGGAGATTTCAGTAATGTGTGTAAACACCTTACAGGAAGGAGTGGGGATGGAATCGGGCCGTCTTCTTGGTGGTGCCCAGTAGAAGGACAGGAGACAACGGGAAATACAGGAAATTCCATTTAAACATAAAACTCCTTTACCATAAGCATGATCAAATGCTGAAGCAGGCTGCCCTGAACCACTGGGGCGGCTGCATCTTTGGACATGCACAAAACCTGACTGGACACAATCCTAAGCAACTTGCTGTAGTTGACCCTGCGTTGAGCAGAGGCGTTGGACTCAACAATCTCCAGAGGTCCCTTCCAACCTCAAGTATGCTGTGATTCAAATGGTATAGCATGCTTTGTATTCTATTTCACATTTTCGGTGTAGGTGGCAGATAAGCCCTTCGTATTTTAGTAATGGAACAGCTAATAAGAAGGGCATAACTTTTCATTTTGCCCAAAGTGAACTTTATTTAAAATACCTGCCACAAAGGTTGTTATATCTGGGCAGCTGTGTCCAGAAGTCTGGGAGGTCTGGGCATAACTGCCCCATAAAAAAGAGAAAAGGAGCCTCCATTTCTCTGTATCATCTTTATAATGATGTGTAACTGTTAGACGCATGTCAGCTCCTAGCTGGAGAGAAGTACTCTTCTCAAGTATTTTATGAAGGATAAAAGTACTTTATAAAAGATCTTTGTGTAAAATTAGCTGCTTATCTTCCGTATGTGTTTATCTTTCCGTTGCTCCAAGTCTTTTTTCTAAGCCTTCCCTTGATTAGTCATCCTGTTTATCCTTTCCTCGATGAAAATCCTGTGTATGTTAGAAGTTAGCCTTTGGTAAATGGGTTTTACCTGAACGCACAATCAGAGGGTTCACGGGGCAAACAGCAGGAGTAGCAGGATGCTCCTGCTTGGTTCTTCGTTCAGAAGTTGTAAGTTCCCAATACAACAGAAGTTTTCATCTTACTCAGCGAAATTTTGTTTTTCTAAAAGAAGTATTCTTATTCCATTTGATTTAAACCTTTTTTTATGCGTCAAGAAAGAATGAGATACTTCGTTTTGGGTTTTATTCTGTGCAGGGGATCAAGGTTTTTTTTCTTGCTGTTTGCAATTTGTTTTGCAACTGCAGTAAATCCCTGCTGATTCTGGGGCTCGTGCCAGTAGCCAGCATATCTTTGATGAGCGCAATCATCGTTTCTCTTTTAGGTGGAAGTAATTTTTGTTTCCTTTTTAATGCAGAGGATACCTATTTCTTTAAAAGCCTGCTAGTGTAGGAGTTAAAATGAATTTGTGAATTAGTAATAGTACGTATAAAGTTCCGTGGCTAATTTGGTTTCAGGTTATTGTGTTTTTATTGATAGTATCTGTCCTCCAGTGGAGCTACACACAAGTTCCCTCTTCTCTTTCTTCTTGAAGTAGGGATACATCCTTAAGATACACAATCTCTATTTTGCTTTTAGGGATTTATCTGTGTCCTCATCATACAAAATCCCTTTTCTCTTGAGCTAGCAACTTGTCCTTGCCATAGATCTGTTTTTCTTTACACTTTTGACTCAGGACTGTATACCAGATTCTCTCTTCTGTAATTATTTTGTTTGTGCTTTAAAGTTGGTTCTGCTTTGCTGTCTCAAGTTTACCTTTAGCTTTCATCACTTTTTATAAAACTCATTACTTTTTGGTGTGTTTTACCATTAATGCACAGCAGATTGATTTTTTTTTTGTGTGTGTGTGTCTAAAAATCTGGTTTTGATTCTCATATTCTTAACACACACACACACTAAATGTATGTGTGCATATATATAGGTAAGCAGGTCACTTCCATGGCTGTTGGGCAACATGATTTACTAACGTATTAAAGATAATAAACACATCACTTTGGAGTATGTGCTGCGTGAAACAGGGCAGGTGTAGTCTCATAAATATCTTTCAGACCCCATTCTGAAGAGCTTCAGGAATGGTCACCTTTTAGATGCTCAAATATCTGGACTTGGCGAGGAACCTAATATGTGACCTCAATGAAGTTCCCCTCTCTCAATTTCTCCTCCAACTTTAAAATAACTCCTTTCTTGCTCAAGTTACTAAGTATATATTTCTTCTTTCTTTCTTTCTTTTTTTTTTCCTCAGGGATGGGGGGAGGCCTAGGCAAAAGTTGAGCTTGGCGGGGTGTTAGATGAATTCTGTTCAGAAATTATTCACCAACCTGCCCTCAAAGACAAAAGGACTGTGTATTTACCAAATTATCCTTGCTACTTCTTCTACCCTGTGAGTGTGGTCATAGAATGAGTTCTCTGTAAAAGCCTTTCTCTTCTTGTCTTTTTTTTTTTTCTTTTTCTTTTTTAATCTTAGGTGGAAGTAGCTGTACAATTCTCTCTGAAACCTGTCTTTTACAATGCTACTGAATATTTTGGTGTTGACAGAGTGTTGTTGATATACCTTGCTGTCTAGGAACCTGTGTCTTAAAAATGCTTCCTTTTTTGTTTTATGATTTAATTCTATTACTCTGTCTTCCTCTGTGGTTTTTGTTTTTTATAATCCACTGAGTATTGCTGCCTGTAACAAGAAATGTACTTACTTAGACACCTTTGACCTTGCAATGTGTAAAAATTAATACCCAGGTTACTGTTTGATTGTCTTACTATGCATTGTTATTTTTTTGTTTCCTTTTACACATCCTACTTCCAACTTACCCATATTAACAGAAGCTGTTTAGTTTGAGTTCTGCTCTATATAATTTGTCTATTTCCATTCCTAGATGTCTTCATTCTTAAATAACTCCCTGTTTTACTCTTCAGGTTTTTCCATGATACAAAAATGCTTTCTAAACTTCCAGCTGAGAGGAATGTTGGCATCTTCCTTACCTTTGCCAGTGGAAAATTCTTGAATGCGCGCTGGTAAAGTGGCAGCAATATACCGTGCTTGTCAGTGTTGCAGACAAGAGGAGGAGAATCATGAAACTCAAAGGCACATGTCATGATTTTCTCCCCTTTCTCCCACCTAACTGAAAGGCTTCTTGTTTCTTTCTTTTCCCTGATGTCTTTTTTCTTTCGGGCTTAAAAGCTTATCATTCTGCATTAAAATTATGTCTGGTTTTGTCTGTGTCAGATTAGACCAGTAGCTCTGGGCAGCTCTCCATTGTGTTCCGTTTAATAAGGATTTTAATTCATGCTCCATTATGAACTGATGTTGGCTTTGATGGGAAAAAGAAAAGTTTGAAAATAAATATTTGGTACCCAAAGAAAAGGTCTATTTCATCCAGGGTCTTCCTTTTGCCTAGAGCAACCTCTTCCAAGTGTTGAAGTAGGTACTATAATGTATTTATAAAGTAGACTGGAAAACTTTAGCTCTTTTGAGAATGTGCCTTTAGCACAGAGCATTTTAATTCTGTATGATGCGTCAGATTTATTTTATTTTATTTGAGTTGGAGGGACACGCCCTCCCTAGCTTGGATTTCTTTCCTTTTTTATTTGGGAGTGAAAGGCTTGCTTTAAACATTGAGAGATGATCATTCTTCTCTATGCTGTCTGGAAACTTTCCAATTCTTTGGTTTCTTCTTTAACAGTATTCTATAGCTTGTATTTTCTTTGTGTTCTTATATTCTATTTCTTTCTTTACTTTTTCTTTTTTTAATTTTGCTTGTTTTTATTCTTGCCAGCACTTTTATATCCGTATTTCTCTGTGACTAATCCTTCTGGCACCTATCTTTCTGTGTCAGCTTCAACAAAATCTCGCTTCTGCTGAGGATTTGGGAGATCTGATTTATGAGATGAATTTACCAATATATTCCTCTTCTATCAAGGATGCTTCTGTTTTGCTCCTTTGTTCTGCACACCTTGCTTTCCAGTAGAGCAGCTCTTGAGTTTTGAGTAGAATCATGAGTTACTGTCTTCCAGTGAAACTCGGTGGTAATTTTGATTTTGGACCCCTTTAACTATCCTGTAAAAAAGGAAAAAGGTTTCTCAGAGCAGCTCCTTGTGGGAGCTGGAGCTTCAGTCAACTCTCTCCTCTCCTGACCTTGTGAAGGTTGCTTGACTGACAGGATATTTTTAGCTTCCATTTTTCCCATTACCATTGTATTATTTTGTTCGGGATCCATGCCAAGCTAATCATTCTAGAGTTCCTGAATCTCCCCTTTTACATTTTTTTTAAATATTGCATATTAATATGGAGAGGTCTTTGAAGTTTAGAATTTCTTAGAATTATTTAAAAAACAACATTTGTGTTTCAGAGAGCTCCTCAGTTGTTTCCTTGAAGCTTCTTGTGTGTAAATTATCTCGACCTCTCCTTTGTAAAATACTCATTTTTATCAGATGCTGGTTTGCTTTTTTGCAGACATAATTTTGCTCTTCCTTACATATTATTTTAATGACATGGATTTGTATTCCTTTTCCAGTTACAGAATAATCTTGCTTTTTCTTCATATTTGTTTCATGACTTACCCATTTACCTGTGACATTGAAAGTCGAGTTTGGGTGGTTGGTTGGTTGATTTTTTTGTTTGTTTGTTTGTTTGGGTTTTTTTTGAGAAGCTCAACATGAGCTGGCAGTGCACGCTGGCAGCCCAGAAAGCCAACCGTATCCTGGGTTGCATCAAAAGAAGCGTGACCAGCAGGGCACGGGAGGTGATTCTCCCCCTCTACTCGGCGCTTGTGAGACCCCACCTGGAGTACTGTGTCCAGTTCTCAACATAGAAAGGACATCGAACTGTTGGAACAGGTCCAGCGAAGGGCCACTAAGATGATGAGAGGGATGGAGCACCTCTCCTATGAGGACAGGCTGAGAGAGCTGGGGCTGTTCAGCCTGGAGAAGAGAAGGCTCCGGGGAGACCTGATAGCAGCCTTTCAGTACCTGAAGGGAGCCTACAGGAGAGCTGGAGAGGGACTCTTTGTCAGGAAGTCTAGTGCTAGGACAAGGGGTAATGGTTTTAAATTGGAAGAGGGGAGATTTAGGTTAGATATTAGGAAGAAGTTCTTTACTGTGAGGGTGGTGAGGCACTGGAACAGGTTGCCCAGGGAAGTTGTGGAGGCCCCATCCCTGGAAGTGTTTAAGGCCAGGCTGGATGGGGCTTTGAGCAACCTGCTCTAGTGAGAGGTGTCCCTGCCCACGGCAGGGGGGTTGGAACTTGATGATCTTTAAGGTCCCTTCCAACTCTAACCATTCTATGATTCTATGATTCTCTGATGCTTACAGCTTAGTTGCCTTTTCCTCTTGTTTTACTGCAGAATACCTATAGTGCTATTTCTTGCCTTTTTTTATCCAGAAGATTGTCGCTGAGCACTATGCAGTCAAATCCTCCCTTCTGCTTCAAAAGGGGGATCTTTTATTTATGGTTTTCCCCATCATCCCACAGTAAAAAGAGGGATATGACAGGCCTGTCTGGGAGTGTAGTGTCCTACCAGGACTGTATTTAGAGAGGTCTAAAGCACATACTTTCATATCCAGGAGCTACACGTTTTTGTATCGTTTACTGTGCTCCTTGAGAACCACTTTAAATTGAGGACTTTTATCCTCGTGCCGTACTACCCAGCGCTGGACTTCTCTTCCAGGTTCATAATGCTGATGTAATGTTAATCATTTATGTTAAAGTGTGGTTAAATGTTGCTGAGTTTTACGGGAAGATGAAATCTATCGAACCTCAGATTTAGCCCCTCTTTCTGATTCTCGCCATTGCAGGCAACATTACAATTGGAATACAATTATTAATACTTGTGCTGTATAAACATTTTGTGCCTTGTGACCATCTAACAACAGAGTTGCTCGGTAAAACTTGGTTGGGGATGTGCCACAAAAATGTATTTGAATCAATTCAGCATTGTTCAAGCATAGTAAAAGCCATTTTGTTTTGTAAATTTAGCTGACGAGTTTAAGTAGTTTAAGACGCTTCCTGATTTTGATTTCCCTGTGAATGTTGGGGGCAGAAGAACTGTCAGGTAGCCTGGAGGAAAACATAAAATTGGAGGGTTTCTCATGGGCTCAGAAAAGAAGATTGCTCAATATTTTGACGGTTACCTGCTGTATATAACCAAAACTAGGACTTGGTTGTAGTCTTCAGCTTTTGAGGCTAATGGCTTGATTTTAGAAGTAATTTGGCATTCAGTCCTCACTAATTTCTAATCATCTCTGTCAGCTTGTTATAAAGTGTGAGGGATTCATGTAATTTATACTGTTAAGATTGGCTGAATAATTTGGCTATGTTCTGACCAGAAGTAGCATCAGTATCACAGGTTTCTTGAAAACGAGGTTTTTGAATTTACAGTACTGAATAACACGTGGAAACTGTCTTGTCACTTGTATATCCAAGTCTGTTGCTTGGCTTATTCTCCTTGGAAATGATTGTCTGCATTTTCTTGTTAGATGCTTTGAGCTGCTTCTGTTCTGTTTTTTTTCCTGCAGTCACAAATAGATAAAATATTTTACTGTGTTTGAAGTGCCTAAACTCAGACAGATAGGATCTTCTTTGGGAGGCTTTGAAAAGTAGCTACCTCTGTGACTGACTGAGAGTATTTTCATTAGCTAACTTAAATGTAGATACTGCAGAAGGATAGAGATTAGCAGAGGGACTGTTGTTAGAGTATTGATGCTTCTCTCTTCTTGCCTACGCTCAGATCTTTTCCTGGAGGGCTGGGCAAGCTGGTGGAGTTTGCATGCTGCTTTCGCTCACGGTGGTAATTCTTCCAACCTTGCACTGAGAACAAAGCCGAAGTACTTTTTCATCATTCTTTCAAATACAGAAGAAATGAGTATCTTCTCACACAAATAGATGGGTGGTGAACTTTATTGCAGCGCAGGAAAGAGTGAGGTCTGTACTCAAACCACGAGGTTGCTGAGGGAAGAGTGTGGTGTCTGTGAGGATGATGTTACTTAGGAATGGCTGTAGATCACACTGCTCATGCCTGCCTTTCTCCAAACACAGACCTGGGGGATAGATATTCTGGACGAATCTAAGCTTATATGGCATAAACTTATACGAAGCTGTAATATTGACCACTGAAGGTCCTTAGAAATCTCATGTTCACCATTTTCAGCGTTGCTAAAAATACAGGTTTTTGTCCTGCTCTTCAGGCTGATGCCTCTCAGGTTTGCTGGTAACATTCCTTGACTTGTACCCTAAATTGGATGCAATGTGGCTAAGTGCTTTTGTACAGCAAATGATATTTCATTCTTTGTGATTGTTTTATACCAGAGATGCTATTTATGGTACTATAATTTCATCCACTTAAAAGCAGAAGGATTAGCATTTGTTTCATTACAGAGTCTGGGTATGTCAATAGAAGTTTATAAACTTGACTGTGTTTCTTAAGTGCTCCTGTTTCTTTAGTTGTGGGTGTGGATTTAGTCTCCTAATTATAGTACTCTTCTAGGAGGGGCAGATGAAGTGAATCACTTGTTCTAGGGCTTTACGTTTTTTTGTCCCACTGTCTAAGGAGGAGTGAAATTCCTCTGGATACGTTTGTATTCTGAATATTGCACGAGGTCACTGTACAGAAGTTCTTGCTGTGGAAATTATTTATACCATTTGGTAACTGCTTTGGTGTTGCTAACTTGATAGGTGACAACAGTGCATTCACTAAACTGACATTTGTGTTTTGAATGCTGGTATGTGAAATCATTTTCTAGTCTGAAGATGGTTTTTAAAATAAAATGGTCTGCTGAGCATTTTTGATGAGTAAACCGTGTAGGAAAAGGTAAAATGCACATCATTGATGCAAGCAAAGGCTGCCTAACTTGCAGAAGTAATTTCTAAAGAAGAATGATACTTTTAAACAAAAAATCATGGTTGTGAACAAAAGTAAGCCTACGTGTTGCTTAGGCTTCATCATTCTATTCAGTCTTGTTTTTTCACTTTCGTTCTTTCTTGATAAAATTCTTAATTCTATGTTATGAGCAGTTTGGAACAAGTCATGAAAAAAATGCTGCCCTCTTATTCAGATTTACTGGGGAGACACACACCGAAAAAAAGGCAAACCTGCCCCATTCTGTGTCTACTGAAATATATAATCTCTGAGCTTCACAGTTAAGAGAATACAGATGGAGCAAATACAGCTTGAAATGTCTCAAATTTTCTTCCTGTCCAACGGTTGACAAAAAAATAATCTTGAGAAAGTAGTAGAAGTAAAGAAATTGAATGGGAAGGAGAAGACCTTGAAAGGCAGATAGAATGCAAGTTTTGGGGGTTTTGTTTGGGATCATTACAGTGGGTAAGCATTACACATTAGATTTTGGTTTTCTTTAAGAAAAGATTATAATTTAGTGACCCATGACCTGCTATTAAAACACACAGATGCACTTTTTTTTCCCACCAGCATCTGTTTTGTGTCTAAGCATACCCAGGAACCACAGATTTGTCCGTGCTATTAAATAGGAAGAGATTTTATTTTTTTTAATAATAAAATCTGTAACATTCTCTGAAAGCTGGTGTTATCAATGCTGTTATGTTTGTGTACCAGCATTAATTTAAGTATCTGTGTGATCTTAATTATGTGTGTTTCTGTAATCCCTTCATGATGCTGTTTTCAAATATGCCGTTGTTGTAGCCCAGCTACACTGGAATTATTTTCTAATAACTCCTGACTTCTAGTAAAGAAATGGAGATCAACTTAATGTATAAATCTGTCATGCACCCCTATTTTTAAATATTCTGTGTAATTCTGCTGGGGTTTTTTTTGCTTTTCTTACTCTCCCTCTTCTCAAAGTTACAGAAGACCTAAGAAAGAGGTACAGACTGTCATGACAAGGATCATCAAATGTAGGGACAATTTTCCTACAAGAAACAATTAGCTTTATCTACTTACCTTTCAACCTAAAGAAGAGGTGACTTAAGGGAAGATGGGGTGATAATTTGGAGAATGTGTTTAGGAGGCAACTGTTCAATGTCTCTTCCAGTACAAGGACTGGGAGGTGTCAGAGAAGGCTGCTGGTCTGCAGATTCAGTCTCAAACGGCAGGAAACGTGGTTTCACGTGTTTTGTGGGCAACTGGTGAAACTCCTTGCGGTAGGGTCTTTTGGGTGTTCAGATAATGACTGGACAAACCCCACAAAAGAAGAGGTATCTGGAACTAAAAATCCCACTGCTGACTCAGCCACAAATGGTGTGAAGCTGCACAGACACTTGGTAAAGTGTCGTTGTGGCTTGCTTGGTTCCTGAATTCCTCCCTGCACATCTCTCCTGCTGGCTGCTGGATGCAATGCTAAATAGACCTTTTTGGATTGATGTGGTACAGCCGCTTTTTTGTTGTTGCTCTAGGATTTCAGTTAGGGTTTCACTTTGTGGTTTTTGTATTCTGAGGAGAATTTTTTTAAGATCGTAAAACTTAATTTTTCATTAACTAGTTATCTCACAACAACTCCTTTTTAAGTCGTAGTTCAAGGCTTTAAGTTAGGTGAACTAAATACCGTCCTTTAAAGTTTCAGATTTAAAGATCTAGAGTTGTTTCTTATTCAACTTGAAAAATGTTGAGGAATGATTAAATAGCAAAAGTGTGCAAAATCATTACTTAAAAGGGGTGTCTCTTGCCTATAGCAAAGAATCCTAAGCACTGAAAACTATACAGTTTTCTTAAGCAAAAACTTTGCTCTTTTGAAAAATGATTTTGCACGCTTCTGTTTTTCTAGTGATCCTTTGGGTTATTTTCATGGAGGAACTAAAGGAATTGCTTGTATAAAAACTCGCAATGTAAAATTTCTTGATGCTGAGTAGTAGTGACGATCCCAACACTAGGAGGAAGAAGGACACTTGCAAGAAGTCTGGTCTAGAAATGTGGCAAGAGGAGAAACATGAAAAGCTGTGTAAGAGTAAATAAATTCTAGGTCATGGGGGAGCCATCCCGGTATGGCAGTGATGGCGGCTTAAGGGTTTTTGCACTTTACCCATATTTCTAAACAGCCTTCACTTCTGTGCAAATTTTTTTGGCCCTGGAAGTAAGCACAGGTCTTGGATTTGTGAATAGATTAAGCTAATACCGACGTCTTTTCATGTCTTTGAATAGTGATTAAGGTTTTAAAGTTAAGCATATGGAATTTAGGAATTACTGGAATGAATTTGCTTTTACCTGAGACCGATGTATAAGTGTGCTAGGGTGTAGTCATTAATCATTTAATCTCATATTGTTTCTACACCAAGATAGCATCTTAGTTTAGCGTGCAGAAAAAATTAACTGCTCTGTGTATCTTTTCCTTTTCTTCATTTAATGTGGGGGTTTAGGCCTGCGTTAGTGCACACCATGTGAAGCCAGCACAGTTGCAGAATATTTGGTTCTTTCTCTTCTTTTGATGCTGGTCATTTCCCCGAATGACGCGACGGTGCCTTCGGCTGCCCAGTGGCTGCTCCTCCAGGGCCGGGCTGTCAGAGGTGGTGTTGTGCTGCTCTATCACAAGGTGGAAAACTGGGACAAAGAGACCTGCCCGAGGCAATGGGGTGGGTTTGTGGCACCATCATGAGGAAACACGAAGATTTTGTAAATCCTGTAAAGTTGTCCCTGTATTTAATTTTTCTTTTTTTTTTTTTTCCCTCCACACTGGCTTTTCAAAAGGATTTCATATCACTTAATAATCTGCTACTGGCTGGTACCCAGGTCTTCACGTCATCACGCAGCTCATAGGAGACTGCTGCCATTTGGATTGTCTCACACTCCAGGTTTTGGTGAATTGCATTTATATTTTAGATTGTGTCTGATTCAAACGAAGTAATTCCTGACTAAATCTATTAATAAACTCAGGAATGTAGGTCGAATGTTTGTTCTGTTTTCTCCCAGTGTTCAGACTGGAGTGACAATGGCTTTCTGCTTCCCTGGAAAATGTATCCACCAGACTGACTTTTAGACACATTCCTCTGTTTGCTGAGGTCCTTTTCTAAAAACAGTTAAGGTCTGATGTGTAAGAGCCTCTTTTCCTGACTGAAATTTGGATGAGATTAATTGCCATATGATTATTTTTTTAATAGTGGTAACTATTTAAAGAATTCAAATTAAGACAGAAGCCAGTCATTCTTGTTTATTTAAAAAAAATCTGAGAGGTATAAAATTCTAGCCATACAAATTCTGCTAATCAGCTATGCTGCTTTTACTTTCCAAAACAAGCAGCAATTCCTGCTGTGGTTTGCTGGTGTTTTGAGATACCTTGCAATATTAGTTTTGTTGGGGGCGGGTGTCTTTCTATCTGTGGGATTTTTTTTTTTTCTGTCTTTTTTTTTTTTGGCTAATTTTCTGGCTAATTTTTTTGTGCATTTTAACAGGTGCATGCAGTACTTGTTCAGGATAGAAAGTAGTGCAGAATGAGAAGAAGCAAGGGTGAGGCTTTTATTTGAAAGAAAAAAAAAAAAAGCTGAGGAGGAAGTTCACTGCTGAAAGGGTTATTGTAATCAAGTTTATCATGGGAGCTTGCTGTTGTGTAACAGAAACTCTAGCTTGTCCATACCTGTCGTAAAGCATTACTTAATGAAGAAAGAAAACAAACCTAACAAAATATTTATGAAATTCAATAAAATTTGTTCCCAAACTCTTAACTTTCAATACACTATGACAGTTCAGCTCCTTATTGGATTACTCTATCCGTTTGTAGAAAGCCTCCATTTTTTTAGGAAAGTGGTATTTGTCGGAGTTAGCTTCTGAGCATGATCAAGCTAACGCTCAAGCACGTGTCTCTGTTGGTTTAATAATATTGAAACTCATTTATTCAAAAACCATTTTAGCCAAGACTCCTGTAATGAACAAGATGTCTTCCTCTGAAACTAGCATATTAAAAGGTCTGCTATGCATCCAACGAAAATCTTTGCTCTTCTTTCTGCCCCCCCCACCCCGCCCCAGCAAAGGAGTACAACTGTACTGGATATTCAGTTAGCTTTTTCTCTTGTGTGCATGTTGCTGGCTCATCCACATGCCATCATGAATTCTTCAGGAAAAACTGCATTTGTCAATTTAATGCAGTCTAATCTCCTAGCACACCTAGATTTTTTTTCTCTCAAAAATGCATAACTATTTTTTATTGAGTCGTCTTCTAAAATTAATCTTTTTTCTATGCAAAGATCCTTCTCACTTCCTCTACAGTGATGATCAGGAGTAACTTGGGATTTTTAAGATGTAGTAGCTGTTTCAGCTGAGATGTTATCAAAGGAGAGGGCAAGAGAGAGGCTGCCAGTTCAATGATGTCTTCTATGATTTTCAAATGGTATCTTGACTTTTCTTCCCCCCACCTCTCTGCCTCCTTGCCCGTTTGCTGCCAGGCAGATAATTTGGGCAACATGTTTGCCCAGCTTCAAGGTGGACAGATTGATTTTGTTTGTGTTTTTTCTAGTGGAAGAAGTCTCACAAGATGCATATTTCTTAGCAGTTACCTAAATGGAGTTGTAGCAGTTTCACCCGTCTTTGTTCTTCTTGTCATTTGGTTCCTGTGATTCCAGGCACACCCTCTCGCTCTTACATCAGCATCTGTATGTGATTCATGGATATCAAGGTTTGAAGAAATTTATCCGCTCCTTTATTCCACATAAAAATGGCTGCATCGAGTCAGACTCGATGTTCATTGAATCTGGTCTCCTGTTTCTGATAGTTACCAGGAAAGGATGTAGGAGCAGGCTGCAGTGGCTCTCCCCAGTATACTTTCACACTTGCCAGCAACTCATAAATCTGGGATGTTTCTACAGAGCAGCGGTGACAATGCTTACAATGCCCAGCCTTTACATCACCTGTGCCTTTTCTGCATACCCTGCGCTCTGACAAAGGAGGAGTTAATGAAAAATTTAGCTTGAGACTTCACAGAATCTAATTGTGCAACAGAGTTGCCTACATTAGTTTTGCCATCTAACCCAGCTGGGGAAAAAAGTATTTGTGAGTGCTGCTTATTTTTTTAAAGTTTGTATTGGTAATAAAACACAGTGTTAAAGCACATTTAATTTGGGTATGATGGCTGTTACATTAGTTTGCTGCTGTTCCAGGTGATGGTCCCTGAGAGGTGAACAGAGGTTAGGTAAGGGCAGGGGAAAAATGTCATTTAAAAAATATACATTGGCAAGGTTCGTTGGTGTGTGTTTGTATGGGATGTAGCCAGATTGGCTGTACTGTGAAAGTACACGCAAAACGAGAAAAAAAAATCTTCGGTAATCTAGGAGTCGGGGCTAGCCAATGACATTAAGGATATAGTACATAACAACTGGTTCACAAGGTCATTTCATTGATTTTACAATACTAATTTCAGTGTAATTTTCACAGCTGATGCAGTTATTGTTTTTACCGTCAATTCTTTCATGTAACCTCCATGCTCTGTGGCTGGCGTCGTCCCACATCAGGCTTATGCTGCAGACAAACAGATATATCTGAACCAGTTGAGCAGCAGAAGCAAAGTAAGGTGAATTGCGCTCCACAGAGCACTCAACTGCTGTGCTTGTTGCTGGTACCTAATTTTACCTTACGTATTTTTAAAGCTAGTTTTGAGTTCCTGGCAATGTGTGTTTCAATGCAGGCCATATTCAAAGATGTTTACACACATTGGGACATCCACTTGATGTATTACTTTCAGAATAAAAAGGTTTTGTTTCATGAACATGTCTTGCTTTATGCAAGGATTGAACCAAAATTCTGGATTGTGCTGTAAAAGCCCCTTCTGCAAGCCTCCTAACTTGATGGTTTCCAAATCTTCGAGTTAAATTGCTTTCTTAGTCCATTTCCTGAGAAGTTTGGTATACTCTTTTTCAAAGTTGGTCTAGGTTGATTTGGTCATCTTAAAAGTGATGAAGCCATGTTGGTTTTTATATCCAAATGTCAAAGATTCCCAGAGACCAACAAAAAGCCAATAATGAAAAAGTGAAGACAGACCTCATTAGATTCCAGTGTTAAATGGTCATTAAAAGAATCTCTTAGGAAAGATGTCCACTGCTGAACACGAGCAGCACAGGTGAAGGTAGAGCCTTAAAGAATATGCAGGCATGGGAAGAAAGGGTTTGCTGGATGGAAATGCACAGGTAGAAGGATGACGAGGAGGGGAACTACGCTGCGAAAGAAGTACTGAACAGGAGAGGAGGATGGAAGGGGAAAAATACAGAAGAGAGAATTTAAACCAACTCCATAATTCATTTTAGAAAGGATAGAACGTTATCCCAATAAAATAAACTGAACTGTGAATATATTTGTAATGGCTGCTGGGATGTTGTCCTGATACAGAAGGAAACAGCCTATATAGTCATCTAAGAGGACAGTCAGTCAGACCACATTTAAAACAAGAAGCTATGGAGCCTGCAAATGAATCTAGAAAGCCAACTAATGCATACTGTTTTCTCCTTGTTGATCAGCAACATTCTGATATTGTCCAAACAAGTAGGAGAGGCTGCAATCTTGGCTTACCCAAAACAATTACCTGTTACTGTGATCTGATTATCATGCTAATAATTTGGCTCATCTGCTTCTGAAAACCAGCTTGTTCTTTTCTAATACAGGTGAAAAATTCCATGTAATTTTGAAAGATAAAGGCAACCGATTTAAATAGTCTAATGAATATTTATCGTTGTGAAACTCTTGTTCTAGACACTTCTTCACCGACTCAACAGTGTGCGTTTTGTCCTCCTGTGCTCAGTTGAAGATGGGGGGCGGTTAAGAAAAGAAAAAAATATTCTCAAGTAGTACTCATCTTTCCTACTGCTTTCTGGAGAAGACCTGAAGTTTGTGGGAATAAGATACAAAGATTTTAAAGACAAAACAGTTTAAAAGATCTCGGTAACCTCTGTACCTTATCTAGACAAGGTATAGACTCTGTCAGCATTGTTGATCAGTCTTGAAGAAATCCCAGCTTGCGAAACACCTGAAAAGGCTAGCAGGTGGCATAACTTTAAAAGGGTTTTCTGTCAATCTTCCTGAAATTATTAAGTGCCCTCAAGGGTTTGTAACTGAGTTTTATGTGCAGAGTGTTTCCCAGGTTCTTGAAACAAGGTGAGAGCTCAGTAACTCCACGTGCTGATGGACAGGGGAGTTGTCCTAATATTTAGCACAGAAACGCAACTTGAAAACGTGTAACGCAAAATTCTTTAATTTATGGTTGAATAAGCGAAAGTTATAGTTAGAGAGCATGTGGCATATGATCTAATGCGGTCCCCTCTTGTCCAAGTACTCCTTCCTCCCCTGGGGTTTAATCACGGGGTGCTGGAGGCAGAGGTTTTTTCACCTGAAGGAGGCCCCAGTCTTGGATCTTGCTTTCCTAGTTGATTTTCTGGTTGACTTTCAGTGCAACTTGTCTTATCAGGTTCTTTTTTCTGTCAGAGGTACCTAGCTAGGTAGAAGGTGATAACTTTTATTAATTTGAAACTGCTTGTTTGCTCTGTCTGGCATTTGCTTAATATTGTGCTAAAATTTACTACGTTTGTTGTGTGGAATTTGCATGTTCTTTCTATTTTAAGTCTCTCAGTACTATGAAACTTTGCAGAATAAGAGATTTGCTCTATGAACTCACAGCTCTTTCAGAATTAAACAAACGGGGAATGTAGCGACCAGCCAAAATTGTCAGTGCTTGATGACTGAAATGCTCTACAGGCTCCTCAGCCCTCAACCTTTCAGCCTTCAGATCTTTGCTGTGATGTGTCCTACTGAGATGTGATCTTGTGCTGGATCCAGCTTATGCTTGCAGTTTGCAGTCCAAGAGATTACTGCGTGCTCCTGGAAGCGTGGTGTTTGGTTCAACTTGCATCCTCATGACTCAGCACTGTGTTGTAGAAACAGGAGTACTACAGTGAATGTTGTTAAGCTTAGGGGGTTAAGCCCGGGAAAGTAGCAATTGATTTGGTTGATCTTTATGGTGGATTACGATGCCCTTCCTAGATCTGCACATCCAATGGTGTTCGTATCTATGAACACACATAAACTAAAAACATTTTTTCTCTGCTAACATCCTTTCTAAAATAAGCCAAATGATAGCTCTTGGTATTAATTTTTATTTATAGCTTTTACACCATTTGTTTGCTCTTCAAGAAAAAAAAAAATCAGTTGTCATGGCAAAGCAAAGAGGGTTTTCTAACCATTTTTAAAAAGAATCAATTGCATCCTCTAACTTGCAAACAAAAGCTTTGAAACAAAAGCAGGTGTTGGGCTTGAGGAGGAAGGGATGATTCACCAGTACCTAGGACAGGAAAGCCATCCCCATAGCCTGGTGCCGTGAGAGAAGCTCACATACAAGGTGACAAAGGTGCCTACCTTGAGTCCTCCAATTAAGAGTTATGTTCCTTAAAGTACCTCTACGTTAAATTAGACTGTTCAGATAACTTCACGGGTGATAGTTTAATGTTTGGGAATGCTTCAAATAACTGAATTCCCGTGTCTTAATTTATTTTAATCTCTGATGTTATTAAGAAGCTACTAATTCAACTGCTTTTCATTAAAGGGAAAAACACATTTCCTTTATATCTAATTAGGAATGGTATTTATGTGAGGCTTTTATTTGAATTATGTGGGATTTTAATTTTTCTCCAAATACGCTCAAGAGAAGTTACGTATGATTCAGGTTTTGTTCCAGAATGTTTTGGTATTCAATTTAACATTGCTTTTCAGGAGGAAAGTATGGTAAGCCTGGTCTTCTGTAGAAGTCTCGTAATGCATGTTTTTCTTGTTTCTCAAGATAGTCCTGTAGCAGTCTAAGCCAATTTTTAACACTGTTTAGAAAATATAATGGACAGGATACAACTTCCTAACTGTTACAAAAAGTTGCATGTTTAATAGTAAGTGACAGCAGAATTATTCATTTGCTTAAGCATGTGTTCACACAGTTAAGCAAGTCTGAACTGCAGTCTGAGGGGAGATCATTTAAAGAAAAAGAAAAGGAAACGGCAGTCATTCGAAACCATAAAATCTGAGCATTGCCTATGCAGCTTATTAAAACAGATGAAACCAAAAGATTGAATAAAAACGCATTATTGCAGTCTTACTGTTGCTGTAAACTTGATTGCTCTGTTTTTAATCTGGTCTAGAAAAAACAAGCCTGAATTCATTCTTGTTCAGGAAAGTTTTGAACCTGTGCACAAAGTGTAAACCCCTGCTCAATTCCTGTTAAAGGAAAGCATCTTATGCACAAATTGACTTGATAAATACAAATACATGATAAAGTGCTCTGCTGAATTAGAACTGCCAACACAAGCAGAAAAAGCATTGCTTTTTATTGTTTTACATGGTAAAGTAGCCTGAACAACTGAAAATTATCACTTTAAGAGGTAAATTCAAATAATCATTTAAAATACAAAGAATGAAAACATTCTTATTGAGAAATGAGGGTCAAGTCTTACAGTCCGTACTTGCGCAAACTTCACCAGGTCCCGCTGAGTTCATTGTGAATAAGCATGTCAAAATCTGACTTGGAGTTTTATTCTCCTCTAACAGGAAAACCTCAGTAGAAATTGGGAGAACTTTCTTCATGCAGCCAATAGTTTTGAAAAGAGAGTTGCAGTTTTATTTTTATGAACAAATATGCAAATATGACATTAGCTTGTTTGTTGTTTTTTTTAAATGAAATTATATTAAAGTTTCTGTGGGAAGGTTCTGGAGAATGTGGGCCTGCTGCTGAATGGGAATGGGGACATGGTCACAAAGACCAAGGAGAAGGCAAAGGTGATGAATGCCGGTTTTGCCTCAGTTTTTGCTGCTAAGAGTGGCCTTCAGCAATCCCAGGTCCCTGAAACCAATGGAAAAGTCCAGGGGAAGGTAAATTTACCCTTGGTGGAGGGAGGATCAGGTTAGGAATATTTAAAGAAACTGGACTTATGAAGGTTGGTGGTCCATGATGGGATGCTGCCACAAGTGCTGAGGGAGCACTTCTCATCTCAAGGCCGCTGTCGATTTTTGAAAAGTCATGGTGACTGGGGGAGTTTCTTGAGGACTGGAAGAAAGTAAACATCACTCCTTGCCTTCAAGAAGGGCAGGAAGGAGGATCTGGGAAACTAAAGGCCTGTTGGCTTCATATTGATTATATTCTTGTTGATAAATATGTGTTGTGGAATAACCACAGACACCAGCAGATGCTGGGGGGCTGACGGGTTGGAAGGCAGCTTTTCAGAGAAGGCTCTGGGAGTTCTAGTGGGCAAGATGCTCTGAAGATGAATGTGAGCTAGCAAGGTGCCCTTGTGGCAAAGACCGCCACCATCACTCTGGGCTGCATTAGGCAGAGCATTGCCAGCAGGTCAAAGGAGGTGATCCTTCCTCTCTACTCAGCACTGGTGAGACACATCTGGGGTGCTGGGTCCAGTTATGGGTTCCCCAGTACAAAGGAGATATGGACATACTGGAATGAATCCAGTAAAGGGCTGTGAAGATGATGAAGGGAGCGGAGCATCTGACAAACAAGGGGAGGCCGAGAGAGCTGGGGCTGTTCAGCCTGGAGATGGAGAAGACTCGGGAAGGGTATGATGTGTGTACAAACACCTGCACTGGAGGGTGCAAAGGAGAAGAACCAGATCGTCCTTAGTGGTATCCAGTGACAGTGTGAGCGGAAATGGACACAAATTGAAATACAAGAAATTCCATATAAGCGTAAGGAAAATGTACAGACTTGTACGGTGAGGGTGGTGCAACACTGGAGCAGATTTCACACAAAGCTTATGGAGTTGCCACCTATGGAGATATTCAAAATCTGAATGGACGTGGTCCTGGACAACCTGCTCTAGGTGACCTGAGCAGGGGGCTTGGACTGGATGATCTCAAGCAGTCCCTGCCAACCACCCTTCTGTGCTTCTGTGATCTCTTAGCTCTTTAGAGAGTTCACCCTCGATTGCACCTGGATTATTTCTTTTTTCCAGTGCTTTTTTGATTTTGGAGCATCTGGAGACATACCGATCACTGCACAAAAAAGGAAGTGGGTTGGTTGCAGGTCTGAAGCAGCTTTCTATTTAATCCTTATATACTTGAAACTGGCACATATTTCTGTTTGCAATACTGCAGTCTGGCTCCGTTCTTGCATGTATGTTTAGTCAGAGTGCTATAGGAGTCTGTATAAGTAATTCTGTATTAAATAATACAGAATTTAACATTGATAGCTAATTTAAAATGAATAAGAAATATGGTAATAGAGCAAATATGTAACTCTGTCTTTCAGTCATGGCCTGTATATGAAGAAGTATACAACAAAATGCTTGAGCTTGCCGCGTTTTTAGAGCTGCCTCGTTTTCCAGATATAACAGACAGCTGCTTTCTTCATCCAGACATGTTGTGCATGAAGTACTTGATGGAAGTTAATTTACCTGGTAAATATTTTCCCAAACCTGAACTGATAAAATTTTTCTTTGGTTTATTAAACTCCAGCAAAAAGACTTGAATTACTACTTTAAAAGTGCCTGCTCTTTTCCTTCTAGTTTATACCCATTTAAGCTTGAACTGAAAGATAATTTCTATAGAAAGCACCTTCATCAAACATTTAGAGTATGTATTATAGGCCCAGATATGCAGGGGCACTCTGTTGCTGGCTCTCTAAGGCGGTGGAGTGGATACTTCATTTCAAATCTTTCAGTATCCATGTGAACTAAGAGGCACTAGTTGAAGTCACTTGATTTATTAACTTTAGCTAAATGATTCATGAAGTTGGGACCTGACTGCTTAGCACTGGAATTGTCTCATATATAATAGTGAATATATATTCTATAACACTGCATATTGGCATTAATTTTAGTATTAACAAGCGATGCTGTGTTACAAGTCAGCTGGTGTCTCAATTTATAATTTAGTTTTGAAATCGTATGTTGCATAAATATTGAATATTTTTGTTTTTCCTGAGATTAAGTCTTGAACACTGAATTGCCAGAGAAAGACCAGTAAGTCCTAGTATGTGAACTGTATCTGTTGGCCTACAGTACCTCCTATCAAATGCCACTGTCACTGAAGAGGAATTCTACAGACAAATAGCCTGTAAATTAATTTTTTTTTTTCTCAAAGCATTCCAACAATTAATAGTTTGGAGTTTTCATGGTCTTATTTTGCAGTTAGTTATGTTGAACAAAGCTACTTGTCTTTTATTTGTACTCGAAGTTGAATGAAGATAAGACTAACGACAGATTTAGGGCTAAAATTCCAGAGTAGAAATTCTTATTTTGTAGTTTTATAGCAGTGTTGCGTCACATTATGTTTCAGATTTTGAAGTATCAATTGAATCAAAGAAGCAACTAGAAATTTAGCATTTTCGTCTTTATTACAGAGAAATACAAAGCTAAGTACTCTTTGAAAATTACTGTAAAAGAGGAATATGTTGTCTTTTCCCTGCAACTTTCCTTTCAACTTTTTATCGCATAGAAACATTTTTTTACAATTTGAAAAAGGACTACTGTTGTTGTTGTCGGACAACTCCTAAAAAAGAAATTAAGCAATGAATTGGCAGTGCCTCTTAGGACATTAAATAATAACGAAAAGGCCATTTTAAATATCTGAAGTAAAAGAAAAATATACCAGCAGGATTTATAAGAAAATTTGTTTTCCAGATTTTGTTTAACTTTTACTGTTATGTACGAGAGGATTAAAAATGAGTTCCTACTGAACTCTTTGTAAGCAGCAAGAGAGTACAAAGTATAGCTGGATTAAGGTTGTACTTAGTCATACATTGCTAACCTTTGTGGAATCTGATGGTGATGTAATCAACTCCTGTATTTCTTGCTGAACAGGAAAGGTGAGAAATTTGGGGGATTTGTATCTGTGAAAAATAAGCATAGAGTAATAAAAGACTGTATAGATATCATACTGCTGCTTTCGGAGCTGGAGCTGTATCTTTTTGAGATAACCCGGTTTTCCAGTGAAACGCCAGTTTTAACCCAGGCCGGGACTGTCTGTACCTCAGGTGGGTTTTGTCAGGATAGCAGCCAGCGATGCCCCGCCACGATGAGGCTGCTCTGCAGACACAACTGACTTCTTGAACATCAGCCCTGCTCCTCTGAGCAGCTCTGAATCCCTCCTCGCGTGCATGTTTAGTCAACGGGCAGGAAAAAAGTTTGTGACAAGCTTTTGACTTTCGGGGTTTTTTTGGAACTTTATTTATGTAGATTTAAGATATCCCTTCCCACAACAATGTTCACGATGATCCAACAACGTCGTTTCAGTAACACCAAAACACTATTAAAAATGTGTTTGGTTTTTTGGTGTTTGGTTGTGGGGTTTTTTCATGTGAATATATAGTAAGTCACAACTATTCTCCATTTAAGCACAGTGAAGGTTGCCTAGTATTTTTAAAAATACCCAAAAATACTATTCACCCTGAAAATATTGCTTCCTAATGGTCCTAAAAGACACAAGCATTGCTTTCCTCAAATGACCAACGTATTTGCACTGTACAAGTACTTCTAGCTTGTCTCAACATAACTCATTTTATATTTTTATTTGCATTAATCAGATGAATTGCATAATTGGACTTGTCGAGTGGTGAAAAAGACCTGTATCGGAGAAGCGGATTTCCTGACTCTTGTGCCTGGAAATAAGTCAACAAGAAACGTGAAATACGATGTTCTTGCTGCGGCAGTTATTGTAGTTGTGCTCAAATTACTGTTTTTATTAGATGATCACTATGAATGGTAAGTGTACAGGCAAATCTACAGCAAAGCCCAAATTTCAAATAGTGCAAATGATTGTTTTGGATCATTCTTTCTTTAGTAATATTAAATTTATAGTATTTGAATTTTGATTAAGTCCAGTAGCATAAAACATACACCTGAAGACATTTTACACGTATATTACTTCTTTTTAAAAATCATCAGTTTGAATCTGAAACTTGGAATAAAATTAGGGTGTAATTTTTGTGGATTGTATTTGAACTTCATGTGAAAAGTGCAGTATTTGGATCTACAAAATAGCCCAATTTTTTTTTTCAGGTTACTTTCAGACTTCGCTGAAGAAAGAAATAAAAATAATAAAGAAGGTACATAAATATTCTAGTAGAAGTGGTCTTATGATTTTATAAATGAAATAACTTTGTAATCAGGCTTAGAAAGACTTGTCTTATTGATCATTAAGATGTGGTTTTGTCATTTATTTTTTAGGGCAAATCTTTATTCAAAGAAAACAGTACATCTTTTTCACATAAAATCATCTCAGTTTATCTGCATAACTCTTATTGTACTGGATAGGGGAATTTGGTACACATTTTGCTAGGTATTTTTCTGCTTCTCCTTGTGCGTGTTTGCCTCTTGTTTTGGAATTGTATGCACGGTAGGCGAAGATGAATGGATACGCAGTAAAGAGGGAATGCACTTTGATCATAAATAGCAGACACTTATTAGGGGCATCAAACCACGTTTATGATAAAATCCAAACTTGTTTAGTCTTGTTAAATAAAATGTCTCAGTGTGTAACATTTCAGATGTAATCTATTTTCTTAGTCCAAATAATCCTGAGAGAGTGTGGAAAAGCTAGCAGCAATTAAGATAGAGAAGATAATGGTGTGAACATGGTTCTTTGAGGGCAGAAAGACCAAATCAAAGATTAGAAATCTTCAGGAAGATGTTCCATGGCCTGATCCAGATCACAATTGAAGATAAGATCAAAGATGTGTTACAGTGGTTTATCTTTTAAACCTTCCATCCAGTTTTGGGTCCATTTTGACCCTTCTGTTACTTTTAAAAAATTTAATTCAATAATAGAATCAGTGTTAGCCATGTGTGAGCACAATTACTGCTGTATCTAGAGATAGTCACCACTGTTAACTAAAACTGGTAATTCTCATTTTCAAGTGGATACACAAATGCATTTTGGAACTTTTTTTTTTCCTTTTCATTTCTCTTGAAAACTTGAGGTACGTGATAGTGACTAGTAGAAGTTGTGCAACTGCTTACAAGCTGAGGCTCAAAGCCATTAATGTCTTAATGGGGTTTCTCCTCTATTAACAAGTCTCATTGCCCTTGGGAATTAACAGCTCATTCTTTGCCCACTTTTTTAATTTAAAATCTGCTGGGGCAAAACGATCCATACGTTGTGCTATGTTGTCCCTGTCCTTAAAATGCTGGGGTGACTGTGAGCAGCTGCGCAAAGGAGCTGATGTGAGAATTTCTGTTAGAGCACTGATTAGTGCCAGATCTCAAAACTGCCTCTGGCATTTTCTCAAACTTAGCTTGGTGAAATGAATAATGGTTAATACTGAGTTTTAAAGATCCCATTTATGTTGACTCCATTTTCAATTTAACTATCCTTTCTCTAGTCTTTTTTTTTTCTAATTAACAAAATAGTATTTCAGCTCCTACAGTTTTTCAAGGCAGACTGGAAGCTGTACAGTAGTAGATGGTTGTAGTTACCTACTAGGTTTGTGTGTGTATGTTCTATGAACTGCACGCATACACAATAATGCTTATGTTCAAATAAAACATGTAGTTGAGAGGTATATATGTATGTGTATATCACAGAGCTGTGCATTTTCCAGTCAGCTCAGCTGTGTGAACATCAGGCTAGCAGTACTGGCCAGGTAAATGGTTATTACAGTGCAGCATCATGTCTCTAACAATGGTTTTGCTTGTGATGGATGCTTAATAATTTATAGGCAATTTAATAAAAATTTCTGCCTCCCTCCTTTCCCAACTGCCCTCCCAGCAATTTAGGAGTTCTTACTTAAACCTCTCGGTTTCAGGAGTTAATAAATGAAGTTGTATCCACACATTAGAATTTTAAGAACTATTCAAGGGTCTTTCTTCCTTTCATTTGTCTGTTGCTTTTTGAGTCCATCCATATTTCTATCATCTGAGACATCCTGTGGCAGGATAACTTGAATAGCGAAAATGCAGATGGTACAAAATGTATATAAGCTTGATTATAAGAACAGCATACTCACCTTCAAAACAGTTTAAACAGCTAGCTGGCAAAGCTCAGCATGATGCAAGCATCGCATGCAGTGCAGCTGAGGTGATGGGGAAATGCAAAGCCTGGTTAATTCACAATGCAGATAATCCACCCATGGGTAATAAAGCTGATTATATTTTAAATATATAAATCTACACCATAGTTCTGTTTGGAATTCTTATGCTTACTGTACCTAGTTGGTCTACTTCAGTCCTATGCCTCTTTGGAGCATCGATGATAAACGGCCTGCTACAATGCCTTATGCCTTCATGTTTTTGTGTGTGCTGATAAATATTTCTTCAGATATGGAATGAAGTTCCTGTGCTTAAAAACATGGGCGGCTGATAAGAAGCGAATACAATTGTCTAGTCCATTCTTCGTGCCCTGTAACATTTCATGGATCGTAGCATAAGCAGTGAGGAGTTGATGAAACTATTTGAAATCTTACACCTGAGCTTGTTTAGATCTTATTTGTTTAAACCTACACTTGATGTATAGTTTCATTAATCCTTTGAAGTCAGCTTTCAAACAGGCGAAGGCCACTTCGCACTGTGGAGGTCTAGTTCATTGGGTAGAGAAGGGGGTGGTTTCTAGGGTTAACTTTCAAAAAGGAGGGAAAAGGTTTGAATTGTGCTAAATCTATAAAATCTATTCTAAGTTAAGGAGCGTCTTTGCACTTCTTATGACATGCTGTTCTTTCACTGCATTTCTAGTTCATACGGAATTGTTAGATCAACTATGTCTTAAACCATACAGAATTCAGGATGTGTTTGCATACAGGTGGAAGACACAGGGTCTAACTGCATGGAGACCACCCGCTATGTATTACATGTTTCTTTAACTTCTTCCCAGCTAAAATGTGACTGTTTTGTTCAGGTGCTCCATATTTTGAGTTCAAAAAGTGGTACAAGGTTATAAAATGTTCCTTGGATTCAAAGCAAAAGAAATTGGATGAAGAAAGAGCCAAGTAAGAGGTTTTTAAGTACTTTTTCTTTTTTTAAGGTGGTAGAAATTTTATGCGAAATCCTAACCCCCACAGAAATTAAAAAGGTTAAGAATTTGCTCCACATTTTCATTCATCAGGCTTGGGTGAATAGAGTGATTAAATCCCTATCTTAATTTTCCATTTACATTCATAATGTTTATCTAGCATATTAATTAAATACTCACTTTCTGTGACAAGTAGCTTATACAACTGAACAATTAACTGATTACAGTAAATCGAGGCTTACATGCCTCAGTTTGCCTACTCTGAAAAAAGACTTTCTAGATGTTTTGGGGGGCAGTGGCTTTTAATAGCACTAACCATTAGATTATTTTTATTTTATTTTAATAGCTCTAGTAGAAAGTAGTAAGTAGTAGTAAGAAATTGCTATTCTTTTACTTGTTTGCTCTGGCTTTCTTTTCCCTAACAATCCTTATGTCTCTTACTGATAGGTATCTGTGGAGATGTGAAAAGCCACTGTTTTATTCAGACAAGAAGAAATCTAAAGTTCTTAAGAGAAGACGTGAGTAAACTTTGCCTTCCCAGCAAGTCAGAAATCTGCTCCAACTTTTCCCATCATAGAAAATCTGCAGCCCTGACTGGGATAACATTTACATCTTAAAATACTTTCTCTTCTCTCTTTCATCTCTGGGTACAATTCTTCAAACAGACATTTTCCTCATGCTTAACTGAAACTGCCTTTGCTAGTCTTCCTAATGACCTACTGTCATCATCTTCACTGGTTCGTTAGCTGCCTCTGTAACTGCCATCTTCATGAATTCTTGTTGGTCTTCCACAGCTTTCCTGTCTCTTTTCTCTTTACTTCCTCGTATCCTTTGGTATGAATATCCCAGTATGTCCTTTGGTAGAGCTTGCATGTCCCTCTCGTCTCCCACTCCTCCTTGCAGTCTTCTATAGAAAGTGAGGAAGGCTTGTCTGAACATGGCTATACATGGTCAGAATGCAGGTACATTGACTTTATTTCAGTGGCTCTAGTAATACTTATAAGAAATTACTGTATTTTACATTGGCATAAAAGCAAACAAACAAAACAACAAAACCCCCACTTACCTGTGGAAATATGGAAAACCAGAATTTTATTGAACCAAATTAGATTTGAAGTTCTTCATTCGACATTTAATAGTATCTGGTAAGCAGCAGATATTTGGAGAGATGTGAAGTGTGGCAAGTGATATTTTTCCTTTTATATACATTTCCAGTTTCTGGAGGTGACTGGTTCAGGGACTTCTTAAAAAGCTGTATAATCCTATTTAGTTTGAATAACTTGTGTGGAATTTCTCTTCCAAGGATGCAATTTGGGTTTTAAAAATGTTCTTACACTTCAAAATTCAGTAGGGTTGATCCTACAGTCAAGTCATGTTCTGTGTAAAAACACGTTTAAGTTTGTGTATTTCAAGATGATCATTTGCTCAGATATCCTTTAGTTCCTCTGTTTGTAAAAAAAAGTAAATAATGATTCACCTTTCTGTGGCGCTCTAGAGTTGTCTTCTGGCTCTGCTTCTCTTCGAGCTAGAAGAGGACCACTTAGCTTATGGAGCTTTACCACTGGCTGTTGCAAGGAGGAATGTCACATAATGTCATTGAAACTGGGCAAGATTCATCTCAAAACAAATTTAAAATAGTAGAGACAAAAAGTGCTCTAGAACATTTACATTCCAGATACAGGTGTTCAGAAACCTTCCTCAGCCTTTGTTTTTGATGGTAGATTTTAGTGTCCTCTTGAAAGATAAGCTTTCCAGTCCTTGGATTTTTTTAGAATGTCTTATCACAGAATCACAGAATGTTAGGGGTTGGAAGGGACCTCTAGAGATCATCTGGTCCAACCCCCCTGCCAGAGCAGGTCGCACAGGATGGCGTCCAGGCGGGTTTGGAATGTCTACAGAGTTGGAGATTCCACCACTTCTCTGGGCAGCCTGTGCCAGTGCTCTGCCACCCTCAAAGTCAAGAAGTTCCTCCTCATGTTGAGACGGAACTTTTGATATTCAAGTTTATACCCATTGCCCCTTGTCCTGTCACTGGGCACCACAGAAAAAAGACTGGCCCCCTCCTCCTGGCACCCTCCCTTTAAGTATTTGTAAACATTGATGAGATCCCCCCTCAGCCTTCTCTTCTCTAGACTAAAAAGACCCAACTCCCTCAGCTTTTCCTCATAAGAAAGGTGCTCCAGCCCCCTAATCATCTTTGTAGCCCTTTGCTGCACCCTCTCCAGCAGTTCCCTGTCCTCCTTAAACTGGGGAGCCCAGAACTGGACACAGTACTCCAGATGTGGTCTCACCAGGGCAGAGTAGAGGGGGAGGATGACCTCCCTCCACCTGCTGGCCTCACTCCTCTTGATGCCCCCCAGGATGCCATTGGCCTTCTTGGCCACTGGGGCACATTGCTGCCTCATGGTCATCCTGTTGTCCACCAGGACTCCCAGGTCCCTCTCTGCAGAGCTGCTTTCCAGCAGGTCAGCCCCCAACCTGTACTGGTGCATGGGGTTATTCCTCCCCAGGTGCAGGACCCTACACTTGCTTTCGTTGAATTTCATAAGGTTTTTCCCTGCCCAACTCTCCAGCCTGTCCAGGTTGCGCTGAATGGCAGCCTGGCCTTCCAGGGTGTCAGCCACCCCTCCCAGTTTTGTGTCACCAGTATCTGCTTTTTTTTTCCAGTTTATGAATGAGTTTGTTCAGATACAAGTCATAAAAAGACATTGAAGCTCCAACAACAGTGTTTTTTGACCTGTTTTTTACCCTAGGGAAACACAGCTTAGGCAGTCATATTGCATGTGCTGATCTATCATCGTACCTTCTTTCCCTTCTCAGCATCAGTAACTTAGGAAAGTTTGTCATTCTTTCACTAGCAGTGGGGAAAGGTGGAGTGGTTTTTTGGTCATCTTTTTTTTTCTCCAGTTGAAATGTGCACTATGAAATACTTAACCTTGAATCCATATGTCAACGAAACCAGGTTTCCCTATTTCTGATACACAGGAAACTACTCAAAAAAGTCTTGGCCAGTCTGAGTGATAGCATACAAGCAGGGAAATATAGTGAAAGGCATCCTGGCACGTGTTTTCTGTCAAAGTGAAAATACCAGCAGTATCAAATGGATTCTATATGTTTTCCTTGGGGTATGCTTTTGGAGTACCCCAGAATTAATATCATTAGGTATGAAAGACATGGCATTTTGAATTACATTTCAAAATCTTTCCCTAAAGCATGTGAGAGTGTTGAATCTTAAATGGAACAGGGGAGAGAACATACAGACTTTCAAGGTTTCTCCATATTTCACAAAGAGGTTTAAAGAAAAAAAGCCCAATAAAATAAAGGCACAAATACCCTATTTGCATCCTGTATTAATCACCTCCAAACAGTATTCTAATACTTAGTTCTTTTGCTTTGTTTTTTTCTTTGTTTTGTTTTTTTTGTTTCTATTTGTACAGAAATGGTTGTGAACTTACAAAATCAGTTTGGCAAGCTGTCTGGCTCCGTGCAACCTGCTGAAAAGCCAAATCCTTCAAGTTTTCAGTTTACTTGGTCTGAAGAAAACACAGATGGGAGTTGTTTTTACGGGCATAGCCTGAAGGGAATTTTGCAAGAAAAATGTGGTTTACTTACAACCATGAACCCTCACTATTGGCTGTGTACGGTTAAGCTATGTAATGAGAGGTAAGTAGTCAAATTTTTGTTAAATACATTTTGGAAAGTTCTCATGAAAGTAAAGTACTATATCTATTTTTTTACAAATGACAAATATGGTGTGTGTACACACCTATGTATTCACCTATAGTTAAAACCATTTGTAGAAAGGGGTGTGTGTGGAATGGTTAGTCTCGGATTGGGAGTAGACAAATTGTAATATGAAGAGTGATCAAAGTGAGCTTTTGAGAAGAGCGGAGATGAGACAAAGTCAACAACTACAGTCACATGGCAAAAGTAGCACCTAGATACAAATATTCACTTCACTTCCTTCTTAATAGTATTTTAGAAAAAACTTGCACCACACCTCTCTGAATAATGGGAAAACGGTTCCAGTCCTCTCTCTCCTGGACTCCCAAAAAGCATAGGAAATTAATTTTCTAAATCGCTATACTGTTTTTGTGGTGGCCTTAATCAAAATTGAAGTTAAAATTAGCAGTTGGGGTTCAAATAAGCGGCAATTGATGCCTCCAGAACATACTTTAAAGACAGTAGTTATGAATGAAAAGGACTTCATCACTATTTCATCTAACCATGTCGGCAATCAACAGTTGTATTTTTTGCAAGCAGAAAAGAAGAAACTTCTCTTACTGGAAAAGTAAAAGAAGAAATACGAGAAAGGAGAACATTCTGTGCTATTAAGGAAGTTTAGTGTCTGTCTTTACGAGAGAACTGTTCCCAAATCCTGACTTTGCAAGGGAAAGGGAATTTTTTTTTTTTTCCAATTGAGGGTATATAAAAACAGTCATGCTATTTGTTAGTAAAACTGTTTTCTTTCAAGGACCTAAGAAGCAATGAGAATGATAGCCCAGCTAATCCAGCCTTGTACAAAATTACATGGATATTTAAGTATCTGCCTGGTTTGTGTTAACTTCTCACTCTCCCTGTAATACCTTGTCCTCTCACAGCAAATTCTGCAAAAATTGGTGAATTCTTGACTGGGTGGGTGCTGGCAGAGAACCACAGCCAGAGACAGAGAGCAAAAGCCCCACTGAGGGAGTGTAGGAGTTCGGCAGCATTTACTCCAAGGAACAGGAAATAGTGTTTCTTGTAAACTGCCTGGGTAGCGTAGATAATGCTTCTGGATCATACGCCGGATTTCAGTTCAGTTCTGATACGACACTGGTTGTATCATGAAATCTTCATCCAGAAGAGGAACGTACCAGTGGGCAAGAGTGAAAGAGATGAACTTTGCAAACGGATTGGATTCTCCTGAATTTCTCATGTGTGCGATTAGAGTGTGTTTTTTTGGAAAGGAGGTCAGGGTACATTAATGTGAAATGAGATTTCGTTAGGGCATTGAATAACATCTTAAATATCTATCTGGTATATACTTGTAAACGGCATGCTTAAGAGAGCAACAGCCCTTACAAAATCTTAGAGATACCTTCCTGATTTTCAAAATGTTAAATATTCCCCTTGAAAATAACTGGCTTTTACACATACGCAGTCTTTTCTGTCTTTCAGTGGATTTATTTGCTTATCTTTATTTTCCTTTTCACATTGCCTTTCACATATCCACCGTGACAGAAATGGGTTGGAATAATGTAAACACAGTGTTATATTACAAGAGCTTTGGTTGTATGGATTCATTCTTTTGTTTGAATAAGAAGATTTTTTTTGAAGGGAGGAGAGGTAATAATCCTTTTACCACAAATTTGCGTAAATCTTATGTACACACTGAGTGGATATTTCGGTGTATGTTTGTGTGAATAATCTTTCATGCAAAGTCTGTTTTTAAGCCTACATTTTCATATGTAATATATTAAAATGTTAATGGCAAACTGTCATAGCCTTCATGAAACGAGATTTGAATTTAAATTCTTACCGGTTAAATTTCCCATTATATCATTTGCAATGCAAGTAGTTAATTATACATCTGACACTTACTTAACTTTGGAAAACATCATCTACTCCCTCAGATATGAGGTTTTATCCTATGCAAGTGTTTGGTTTTAGTTCTATTATACATACAAACTTACAAATTCTCTAGAAGTCAGCATGGTCTAACTGGGAGTACTGAAATGCTTTAATCCTAGAACTAAGGTATATTTCAGATCAGCAAAGCTGAGATAGGTAAAATGATTGGTAAAATGATCTAACATTTTCTTTTATTTCAAAACTTTCAGTTTTAAACTGGATTCTAAATTGATTTGGTATAGAAGTCTTTAGGTGATATATGATGAGGTATTATAATGTGTGAAAAATGTTAAGAAAAGTGGATTTCCCTTATCACATCCAAATTTAAAATCCCTTGGGATTTTTTTTAGCTCTTCAGACATGCTCTTAAGGTAAGTAGCACAAATATAGCACAAAATGGGACAAAAATGTGCATGTGTTAAGGTACTCTTGTGAAAAGTGTAACTCCAGTTAATCAAATAAGTGTTTTACAGTATGGATGTAATTATGCATTTGCCTCAGAATATACAATATCGCTCCCCTGCCTCCTCACCCCCCTACCCTGAAGACTGGAATTTAACACCTAAGTTATCATAAGAGCTGTAATTGTTGAACCTCAGGGTTAGGACTAGGATGTAGCAAAATGTTTTAATTCATATTAGCCAAAAAATGCAGATTTGGTTCAACGGACAACATTTCTCAGTGAAGCTCAAATTTAGCAAACACACTGGATTTGTGGGCTCAGCTAATTCATTCTGATGCTGCCGAAATGTCTGATTTAGTTTAGTTTTTGTAAGAAGTTGCTGGCAGCTTTTGAGGAACATGAGGTAGGGCATAGGGTGGGATGTACAGCACAAGAAACCTGGTTTCAGACTTCCAATCTGCCCGACTTTGGGAGGCTTTAAACAAAGACTCTGTTCGCTGAAGTGCGGCTTGCGTGGTACTCCAGGACAGGTCCGTCTGTTCCTCCAGTTTGAGGTAAAATGTAAATGTTTGTTGGGCCAGAGGGAGCGAGCAAATGACTCTATAGTCTAGTAATTAGCACACTTGCCCGTAAATTGGGACAGACAGGTTCCAGTCCTTGTTCTGGTGAATATTTAAGACCGCTGCTCTGAATCGGACAGAGGGGAAATTTTAAACGCTGCTTCTCCACATCGCAAGGCAATAGCTAGTAAGCTAGAACATGCATAGGGCTTACATGGTGAATAGCATCTAAATCCTCATATCAATGTAAAAGATTTTTTTTAAAAAATGAAATGGCTGGATTTTATAGTATTTTAATCTTACCCCTTTTAATAGGAACAAATTTGGGGCTAACCCAGAACAGGCTATTTTTCCAACCTAAACTGCTGACCTTAATGTTTACAGAGTTATCCCTGCAGTCTGACAGTTGTTAGCAGTAAGTCCAGTCTGCTATTTTCATTATATACTTCATCAGTAAAATCACTTCACCATTTTCTTCAATGTTTTCACTGTGAAAGCTACAAAATAATTAAGCAGAAGGCTGCTATAGCACTAATTACTTTCTGTTAACCTGGTCAATGTTTGCCCCAGTGTTTCCTATGTTACTCCATTGACTTGAACTTAGCTTTTCTCTCTTGTTTCTAAACAGTTAATTTACATTTAGCCACAAAGGCAATGGGCGAGAAAAGGATGGGTTATAAACCCGTGCAATAGTGTCAGGAAGAGGAGAGGGGACCTATGGACAGTGTGGGCAAAGAATAGAGAAAAGACCCTGAGGTGTCTGCATTGGGTCACAGAATCATGGAATGGTTACAGTTGGAAGGGACCTTAAAGACCATCCAGTTCCAACCCCGCTTCCATGGGCAGGGACACCTCCCACTAGACCGGGTTGCTCAAAGCCCCATCCAGCCTGGCCTTGAACACCTCCAGGGATGGGGCATCCACAGCTTCCCTGGGCAACCTCTTCCAGTGTCTCACCACCCTGACAGTGAAGAATTTTGTCCTAATATCTAGTATAAATCTACCCTGTTTCAGTTTAAAGCCGTTATCCCTTATCCTGTGTCCACACTCCCTGATAAAGAGTCCCTCCCCAGCTCTCCTGTAGGCCCTTTTTAGGTACTGGAAAGCTGCTATAAGGTCTCCCTGGAGCCTTCTCTTCTCCAGGCTGAACAACCCCAGCTCTCTCAGCCTGTCTTCAAAGCAGAGGTGCTCCAGCCTTCTGGAGATACTCTATTTTTAAAATTTCTAAGACTAAGGTGGCCATTTTCACACTTAGCTACATTTGCTAAAAGCTGGCCGAACGAACAGTGGTTCAGTTTAGTCCCGAAAGGCAAAGAACGTATTCTTTGCCTGGTTGAGTACAATCCTGGTTCATAGTACAAGAAGCTACCCAGGCTTTTCCTTCTTACCATGTCTGCACCATCCCTCAACGTGTCTTGGGCCAGTCCTCTACTTCAGAGTTTTGCAGGAGTGGATCCTTTCACAGAATCGACATTGTAGACAAGAATTGTGATTTATGCTGCTGATAAAATGTATAGTTTTTCTGTAGTTACAATTAAATATATCCATGCTGCTTAAATACTAACTAAATACACTTGTAATTTAGGGCGCTTTTTTTTTCCCCTTTCTTTTCAGAATGTGTGGTCATCTGGCTCATTACAGAGAAGCGGACTTTCCCCAGAGTTACCATTTTGTACTCAGGTTATTCTCCTTTCTTCTGAGGATACAACCCTCTTATATCCATGACGAAGTGTGTGTGATAGAACACAAACTTTTTCATAAAAAACTCCGTAAAAAGCCAAAATGTAACGCAGGCCTAAGGAAGTAAAAAGGCATAAAATTAACAGTATTAAAACTGTATAAATTGGTTGGATCCCAAACCATGGTATTACATCTAGGCTTATGTTGGTCCTTTTGCCTGCATGGAAATTTTTTCTTAAGATAGTAGTGCTGAGATCTACTACTGTACTTTAGTTGTAATGTCATTTTATCTATAAATTCAGTCACTGGTTTCCAGTTGGGAAAGTTACCAAGGAAACTGTCACAATTTATTTCCTCGCTTTGCATCAGAGCCAACAGGAAGCTATGAAATTACCATGTTTTTGGACATAATTGTACATACTTTCAGTGTACTGGACAGCACGTTAGCATCCAAGTACATTGTGAGATTTTGGAACTAAAATATTATCTATTTTTTTACCTACTGTTGTATGACAGCAAATATATTTCTAGAAAGTAATGTTTACTTTGTTTTGAAATGGTGTGTTAACAAATAAAAGGAGCAGTTGGTTGATGTTTTCACTGCAGTGAGTTTTTAGTCATTGTTTCTCAACAGGCTGTTCTGGAGCAACTCGGGCACTGTTTTCTACATTTCCTTGCGTCCTGTGTATCTGCCAGTCTCTGGTTATGCCTGAGCCTCTCACTCAAGTTAACACCTTTCAGGTCTGTGTTCCACTCCAGGCTTCACTGATTTTGCAGTTACTTTTACACTTGGCACTGCCCATCCTATTTCTTGTGCAACAGTAAATGTCAGGTCCTCCTGTCATTCTTCTTTTGCAAGGCTACTGTTGTTGGAATTTCTTCTGACTGCTTTATAATCCCAACATCTTCAGCAGCTTCTACCTCAGCCATTCTACCAGTTTCTCATGCTCAATCTTATTTATGCAGTGTTTTTAAGCTGTTCCAGACAACGTGTAAATGAAGTGGGGTGCTGCCACTACATTAAAGACACCGTAACACATACATATGTTGAACAGAGATGTTGAATAGATACGCAGATGAATAACGCTGCTTTCAGTTGAATGAAATAAAATTCAGCAACTCCAACCATCAATACGGAGTACAGAAGTTGACAGATCTGTGTGATCAAAACCAAAATAAAACAGCTGTTTCTAAGCATTATTATAGACAAGAAAAATGGTGCCGCAGACTTTACAAAGAGTAATAGCTTCCTTCCTGAGCAAAGGCTTCAGCGAGATGTAGTCTGGGAGGGTGATCAGTTCAGTGAGTAGACTCCGAGCATGATGGAAGGCTTTAAAATCTGTTGCAGTTCAATCCATGAAACTGTTGCCTAAAAATTGGGAAGAGACAAACGATAGGAGAGCAGATGTGCTGCCCTACCTGTCTGCAGCAAAATTTCAAGCACGGGTAGAGCAGATGGGACTATAAAAGGTAAGTTGTAATAGTCAACATGGAAATACCAGCAAACTGGGAGGTTTCCCTGGCTCAGTAAAGGCAGGGTGTAGTCGAATGTGGCGTTCTGATTTAAGGTGACAGAAAAGACACAGTTTGGGTGAAAGTTTTTACCCTTTCAGGTAGTTTACGTAGTTATTGTAGAACAGGGATTTAGAGCAATGGTCATGTAAAGCACTTGTGACCTGCAGATTAAAAGGCATAGTTTTCGCCATACGGAGCTGGACAGTGCTTGATGGGGGAAGAGGAAAGAGCAGACTGAGTTGTTAGTTGTTGTATATGAGATTTCATGAATGGGTACAGTTTAGTATGTCTAAATCTCTTATGCTGGGTACTACAGACTTCTGACAAGATGTGTCTGGAACTGGTGTGTACATTAATGGACTCAGAATACACCAATTTGAATCTCACCTTGTGTCCAGTGTTTGTGTTGTTACGTTTCACCACACCTGAGTGATTTACTAAACTTCGTAAGTATCTGGTAAAATTATTCATTGGTCTTGTTTCAGATGAGTATCAGTTAAAAATCTACCGAAGTGTAACACACATTGTCAGTGTTTTCAACAGCGCTTGCTCAAGCACCTGAAAGTGTCTCATTCTTTTTCCTATAATCTGTTAGTTTTGAATTAACTATCTAGAAGACACCTTATTATACATAAAGGATTCATTTAATTCAAAGTCTTTATTTGAAAGACTTAGGCACTTAATTACAGGTACACCTTTCTTTTAAAACTACTGTAGTAGTAAAATCTGAGCTTCATAAATTAAAAATACTGTGCTCATTGTTACATTGTTACAAACGTAACAAAGCTCCCTTAGATGTTAGAATAAATTAAAGCTGTACTTTAATAAACTGGAATAAAGCTTGCAGTTAATCATCAAGAGCCGTGTGCCTTCTGGACACATAGGTTAAGAGTCAGATTTGAAAGTAAAGGGTGTGCCCCTCAAATACTTAATGTTAGTCCTATCCAGTTTAATCAATCAACACTTATGTTGCAGTAATGATGTTTAAGAAGCTGACGAGCCACAAGAGTGCCTTATCTTCGGTGGAGTGTAGTTGAGCTCTCTTGGGACAACTACTTTGGAGTCCAGTTAATGCAGGGCTGAGGTGGAGCGGCGCGGGTTGAGCAGCTGGCTGCTCCGCTGGTGGGTAGCTGACGGGGAGGGTGTCTGCTGCAGCCCTGCGGGTCCAGCCACCTCTTCTCGCCACTTCTAACTTACAGCTCCTTTCTCTAACTATTTGCTGAAAATGGCCAGGGACAGCTTAACTTTCCAATAGCTACTTTTTTGTACTTTTTCTCGTGGAAATTTTAAGTAGAGAGAACCCGGTTTGTTTTTCTTTCTTACTCTAAAAGTTGGAGAGAGTTTTTAAGTATACAGATAAAAGCAAGTGGGGTTTTTTTAGATCAAATTTTTTAAATATTGTATATTAAGATTAAGAATAGTTAAGTAGTTATTAACTTAGACAATTGCAAATCAGTTATTCTGAAACGTGGATGTGCCTTCTAAAGTGAATTTAGGCGTTTTCCTAGTTTGTTATATTTTAACATATTTTTTTTCCCCCCTAAGTTTAAGAGTGCAAAACTAACATTGCTTTATGAATTCTCCTAAATAATGCAACCTTTCTGGAATTTCAGTGGACAAATAAGAAAGAGGTCTCATTTTCTTTTGAAAGGTACAGCCTTCAGCAGAATGGGAATTTTACCTTACTAGTTTTTCACTACCTCATTGTGTCTACATTCTCAATGTCAACGTAGTCTTGGCCAAATACATTTTTCTTTTTAAAGTTTTTACCATTTTCCAGACATGGAGGAGAGGTGTTTGGCTTTCCCCTTAACCTCTTATGCAGAGTGAGGACCCTGAACCTGATTTAACAAGAGAATGAGAATTGTCAAAGTCCAATGCCTGTAAGCAATATTGGTCTAATTTATTGGCCTTAGTGTGTTGTATGGGCTTCACTGCAATTACATCTTTCCTAACCCATTTTTAGCATGTCTCTGGAAACAATGGTGTTGGGAAGATTTGAGAAAGCTTTGTGCAATGTTGCAGGCAACGCAAAGAATAACTCGCTTTTTCATAACTCCTTGGGAAGCTCAAAAGCCTCTTCCTCAAAATGACTTTTCTCCCTTTATGGACAAAAAAGACCATGATGGTCCTGAAAAAATTATTTCAGGGTATTTATGGAAAGTGGTTAAGAGGGTGCTTTTGCAGGGCTTGGAGCAAAAGGACTGGGACCCACAGGGATTTTGGGAGAGGTAAAGTCTGGAAATGTTAAGTCCCTGAACAAGTGTCTCCTCCCTGGTTTAGTTGTCCCTTCCGCGTGTCAGGTTAAGTAAGTTTTATGCTGCTTCACAAGCAGAGAAGAATCAAGATAACTTCAATTGATGCATCTCCTATTTTGATCCAAAGGGAATTGGGCCTCCCAGCATATAGAGTCACACGTATTTCCTGGCTGAGCATGTTAGTATGTGGATTTGCCAAAGCAGTGTCTCTCGCTGCGTTTGTCCTTGCACTGACTGCAGAACACTTGCTTTCCAATAGCTCCTCCACAGCTACTGCTCTCGTTGGTCCTCACAAGCGAAGCTCCTTGGCTTCCTGGCCATATTAGATGAGGGAGAACATAAAGGGAACGCCAAGACGTGGAAACAGGCATACAGGAAAGAGCTTTCCTCACTACCGCTTGTGCTAGGACGCTGCTGAAAGGGTGAATAAGAGAGTAAGGACTGACAGAGCAGGAGACGACGAATGCTTGTGTCCTCATGTGAGGTTCTAGCTGCCCTTGTACAACTGCTAATGGCAGCATTTTGAGAGCCAGAACGCTCCTCCCCAGTCCTCAACATCTACACGCTGCCTCTGGCAGGTAGTTTTTAAAAGAAAATACAAGTGAATTCCTCTAATAATCTCATATGGCTGCTCCGTATTGTAGAAGCATTGCATATCTGCTCCCTGTTGTCCTGGCAGTGGCTTTGCCCGCTGGCAGCAGACCCTGCCGTTGCCTCATGAGAACGCCACCGAGTATTTTTCAGTGCCTATGTTGCAATCCAAAAGCTCACTCTGGGTCCTGGGTTGCTTTTCATGGAGGACACCGCAATGGCTGCCGGACCGAGCATTGCATGTCCCTGAGAGGGCTGCCAGAGGGGCGCGGAGTAGAGGCTGCTGTGAGAGAGGGGTGAAGATGACCTCTCTTTACAGGCCTGTGGAAGAGGAGAGTGGCCTAAAACTATACCCAAGTGCCCCAGCTCTCGAGATCAGGATATCAGACCGCAGAGCTAGTGAGATCCTGGAGAGCCGTGGGCTCCTCACGAGCTAGGCAGGCTTCGCGTCTGCAGGCACAGTTCCTGCGCTTCTGAGCAGGACTTTGAGCGCAGTCCCACGCCATGGTGCAGCAGGGCTCCCCATCACCACTGCCTGCAACTCGCTCTGATGCGAGGATGTGGAGGAATCCACCTGGCCTGGGATCTGGGGTGCACAGTAAGTCGTGCTGTGTCGATGTAAGATTGCGACAGAACGCTTTTCTCTGCTGAACTGGGACCTGTGGCCTTCGTAACTCCGAACTGGGCAGCTGGGTGGCTTCCCTGCTGTGGAGCAAAGCGGATTAGGCAGGGAACAGTATGCAGCGAAAGAGCTGCACGCCCTGTTCTCTCGCTATGCCGCTGCCGGCCCATGCGGCAGGACCTATGTGCGCAGAAGGCGAGTCCAGAGGAAGCGCAATACTGAGCAGAGACGAAAAAAGTTCAGCAAGACTGGTTAGCATGCTGAAGATTTTATCGTTGAGAAGGTTCTAGGCTTCAGGCTGACTTGTTTTTTTTAATATATAGACTACTGCAAAATTAATTCATTTATGTTGTAGTAAATGTAGTAGCTCTAGTCACGTTCTACTCCCAACAGTATCTGCGTTATCTTTAGGGCTAACTGCAGAATTAAAAGGGGAACCTAAGGAATGCCTGCAAGATTGCATGTAGGGATACAACTGAAGTGAAAAATCAAACTGCTTCTTTTATCTTCCTGTTCTGTATTTCACACATTGTGCTTTCATTTATCTCTTTACCCTTTTTTCCCCTGGCTTTTTCCATCTTCTCTTTCCTGCAAGGCATTTCCAACCCTTTTTTCCCCTGGCTTTTTCCATCTTCTCTTTCCTGCAAGGCATTTCCAGCTTCCTTTTCCACTGACACTTGTCTTTCTATTTCTTTCCACTGTGTCCGCTTTCACCGCACTTCCTGGGAAGTTCATGAACCTCTGCCTGGACTTTTCTCTTTTCCTTTTTTTTTTTCCTCAGCCCTTTGATGCCTTCAGCTAATTCTGCAGGGGTCGGTGATCAGCTTCGGGTTTTCTTTTCCGGCTCCATCATTGGTGACCACGGGCCTGTGACAGAAGAGAAAATCTTGCCTGGCATGGTCTGTAACGGAGAGAAGTACAGAGATTCACCGCACTTCACAGCCAGCTCTGCAGCCCGGCCCTCTCGTCTTAGGGGTTCAGATTAAGTAGAAAGTATCTTGTTTTGACTCCCTGCTGCGTTTTGTGAAATCAAAAGTACTGTTACAAACCTGATGCAACTTGTTTGTATATTACACAGGTGTGAATGGCCAGTGCGTGTAGATGATAATTATCCGGTATGAGATTTTAAAACCTTATTTGTTAGGTAAGTCGTAACTGTAGCTAATCCTTGTGCAGAATAATTCCCAGTTTCTTTCGATAGCGATGTCAAAAAACAGACTAGGAAGAGGTGCGAGCAGGTTGAGACAGTGCTTGGCCAGATGGGTGCAAAAGGCGCGCGAATTTGGCGGGCTTCCTTGCCTGTTTCGAGTGGGATTCATTTAAACGGCAACGAGTCCATGAAGAAGGGAAGGAGAACGCTGAAGGCAGGACCGAGGCAGAGGGAAAGGTAAAGGGAAGGGCAGGAGAGGTGAAGGGGAGCAGTGAGATCAAGGTGAAAGGGCTGAGCGAGGGAAGAAGTTGGAGCGAACGCCCATCAGCACGGGGCAAGGGACGTCCTGCCAGAGCGCCGCCGCATCAGGCTGGCATGGCTTTATGCCCGAGCTAAAGCTCTGCTAAATCCCTTTGTGCTTCTTGCCCGATTTTAGTCAGTGATGATGCAACCTGGTTAGTGACATCACAGAAATACACCTACAAGTGGTGTTACGGAGTGTAGATTGTGACCGGCAGATTAGTCAGGGGTGTCACAATCCGGTGTTTATATCATTGTCTCCTGAATGTGGAAGTGATTGCTGTGTTGATAACTAAGTTTTCATCGTCAGATCAGGCTGTTAAGAAAAGCCGTCCCTTTTGCAGGGGCAACAGCTTTGGTTTATTTGGAATAAAATCCTGGCAAACTCTGGTTAAGCAGAAATACCGAGCGTGGCACATTACTAACATTTCAGCAATTCGGGTGCAATGTAAGCATGTGACTGAACTTCAGCACGTACTGCATCTGGGTCATGTCCAGCTACAGGGCAGTATTATATTTTATTGTTAATGAAAAGTATGCACATGTGCCAAAAAGCAGTGATTGTGTCTGCACATCCCAGAATTCTACAAACAGACGTAGGGAGCGTGAGGACTGAGTAACACCTGAGAAAGTTAGCAGTCCTTTCCAATACTTGCAATTTTGAGCTGATTTTGTAATTTGTATCGGAAACAAAGCGAGTTATACTTGTTTGGAAAAATGTAACTTTCTGACATCTTAATTGGATGACACTATTTTTTTCATGTGTGACAGCAGATAACTTTTCTTCTGTGTAATCTCAAGTTAGATTTTCAAAATGGGTTAAAAATATAGAACAGCTTTTATTGCATGTCATAAAGAACAATTTGCATCAGTTCATTTAGTTTTGTAGAGCAAAAGCCTACTTCAGTACCGATATTTATCTTTTGCCGTCCTAATGGCAATGTTTGCGGATCCAAACAAAGCATTTTGTTTCTAGAATGCTAGTTGTAATCCAGTCAGAGGATATTAAGCAACTTCCAGGATTAGACCCTTGGTGAAAGTTTGTTCCCTTTAGTTTCATATTTCCTTTGGTCGGCTGCTTGAATTGTCCTTCTATAATTTTGCAGTGGAGTATATCCTGTACAAATAGGGAAGAGATTTTGACTTAGAAGGAGAGACCTCTTATTAGCGTGCATGCTTTTAAATTACAGTAGCTATCTGAAGCATCTTGACATCTGATAGACAGCATTGTTGCTATAGGGGTTTGATTCAACTTGTTACTGAAACAGGCAACCTCCCACCCTTATTTCTCAAGGAGAAACTTAAGATCTTCCGGGTCTAAATTCACGGGCGCCACTTTGGATGTGTCCCACGTATTTGTAAAGTCACTGCTGCTGTTAAACCCCCTTTCTCTCCAAACCCGGGTTCATGTACGAGGCACGGAACAACGCCGGGATCCAGCGTCCTTTGGCAGCGGGCGCAGTGCTGGTGCAGATTAACGCTCCTTCTGTCGCGTTTAGGCTTCCCTAAAGACGGGGTTGGTACGGGAAGAGGACAGGTGGCTCTATGGGACTGGAGAGGGAGAGGGGAAACGCGGTTTTGGTGCGAAAAAGGCCGCAGGGTGAGTCCTGGCCCCGGGCCGGCGTCCCGTGAGGCGACACCCCCCTAGCGCGGCCCCGGGCCTCGGCGGGGAGCGGGACGGGCCGCCGGGCGAGCCCTCGCGTACCGCGGCCGGGGGAAGAGCACTGGGGGCTCCGGTGCAGACGCGCTGCCCCCGTGAACACTGAGGCGAAACCGGGGGGAAAAGGGCTTTTTCCCCTCAGGAAAGCGGCCTGTGACAGCGGGGTGCGCTGCTGGAGGGTGGGGACGGACGCCGGTCCCCACCGGCACGGGAGCACCCTCCCCGCGAAGGTCTGCTCGTCCCTTGCTCGCGCTGTTCCCCCGCGTTGTGGCGAAGGGGCCGCGGCTCGTATCACCCGCGGCTCGCCCCCTGCCCCCCGGGGCGCCTCAGCGCGGCCCCGGCCGCGGCGCCCCCGTCCCCGGCGGAGCCCCGCGCGGCCGGCGG
>VZSF01010900.1:624050-668334 GCA_013398295.1 Chionis minor
GCCCGGCGGCGGGAGCGGCCCCCATGGACTTCTACGAGGCGCACCCCTCCGGCAAGGTGGATTTCGGCAGGTAAGGGGGGGTGGCGGCCCCGCGGAGCCGGGCGTTGGGAGGGCTGAAGCCGAGCGTGAGGCACGTCTGCCGTAACGCGGCGGTGCTGGACGCCCGGCCGCTGCCTTCTCCGAGCCGCTCCCGCGCTGGGTAATGGGCTTGTTATCCACCGCGTCCCGCTGGGGGCGGCGGCGGCCGCGGGCATCGTCGGGGACGGAGAAAATGGGGCAACTCCGAGGCGATGGGGAGAAGCGATTATAAAATCGCTGTGTTTTGAACCATCCCCGACTCAAATGCGCTCGTTTCCTAGGGAAATCATCGTGGTTTCTTTTACCAAAGGCTTCTTCTAGTGCACTGCTCTGTAGAAAGAGGACTCCGACGCAGCAGCTCGCAAAGTTCGCCCTGTGATTAATTAGGGGTTTTTCAGAGGTGTTTTGACCTCCCGTGGCGCTCAGTGGACGAGGCCGTAGCAATTCAGGTACCTGCGCTTCGCTTTTCTGGCAGGCAGCAGCGGCGAGAGGGAACCCTCGCTGCAGCCCCGGCGCCGGAGCTGTGCGCGGTGCGGGGACCCGGCTGAGCGTCTCCCAGCCTCTGGAGTTACACCGCACGGTGAGGGAGAGGAGGGGTGGCTTTGGGATGCGCCGAGTAAGGAGGAGTAATAGTTTCCTGCCCTCTGAACGCAGAGCGCTGCGGCATCCTCGCAGGTGAAGAGAGAGCGTCTGCTTTTCTTGTAACGCTCCTCTGCTTCCACTTCGGTCACGGAGAAAATACAGTTCGGAAATTACTAAAGCTGCAGTGGGAGACGTCCAGCCTTTGCTGGACATGTGTATTGCTTTGTCAGCAGATCCACGTGCCAGAAATCTTAGAACCTGAAACTTAAAAAAGTAAATGTTTGCCTTCTCATATTAATACGTTCTTATTTTCTTGAAAGAAGCTGTGGTTCTGATAAGGGTTTGAGTTACTACCAAACCCTGGCTTCTTTTGCTAATTCTGCAGATAATCCTACGCTGCTTTTAAGGGGACAGGTTACACGTCAGGCAACGTACGTGATGTTTAGGTGTTGCAGTGACAAAGAAATAACATAAAAATACATAGTTTTTGCGTTTGCTACACTTCTGGTTAGTGGCTGCTTTAGTCCTCAGTATTTTTAGTTCTCCCTGGTTTTCTCTTTCCATGTGAGTATTGCGTTGCTGGAGGGAATCGGCTTAGTGGTCTTGTGAGTCCCAGCAAGGCTGACTTAGCCCGTCAGCTTTGCAGGGGTGGATCGAGTGAACTGCACCCAGGTTATTTCACTTGCCTTTTTCTTTACGAGTGGCTTTAACTGGAGGATTTACCCATTTGTTTTGGCTATTCCAGGTTTGCTTTATTGCATTGTATAAGAATAGGAGCTTGTACTATGTCCCTAAAGAAAATTCCACTTTGTCTTCTGCTGTGCAGTTTTCAGTAGAAAGTGGATGTCCTCGATGCCAGAGGTATCCGCGTTTCAGTACACTGCATTTTGGTATCTGCATCAGTGTGTATATAAATATGTACGCAGACTTAAAGAAAGGGCTTGGTGCAAGAGCTTGTCTTTTTTGTTGTTGTTGTTTGCTTTTTTCCAACTGTATAATATTGATTTATAGCCACAAAGTGCTCTTACAAGTCCTGGAAACTCCCACTTGCTTTAAGTGTCTTCAGCTCAGCCAAGCTGCCCCATTGAAGCTCAGCTCCTTGTGTAACTGATAAAGGATCGAACACGTAATTTGCAAAGTGCTTTGCAATCTTTTTGGTAGAAGGTGGTGATAAATGTAGGATACTGTTAAGCTGATTACAGTGATTAGAGTATTTCACAACTTTGTTTCCCAACTTTTTTTATTTGTAGTATATTTCAATCTGTTAATGCATCTGGGTAAATAGATGAAAGGAATGCTTATCTACTGGGGAAGGAGTGTGATGGTGGTAGGGAACTACTTTTTGTGGGGCTCAGGTTTTTTACAATATTTATTTATTTTAAACTGTTACTAACTCATTAAAAAAATACCAAGTTTGGGATTGCTTAAGAAAACAAAAAACCCTCTCTTCTCTCTCCACCAATCTGCAGTAAACTATTGTTATGCTTGCACTGGAAAGAAAACTGAAGTGATTTAAAAGTCAGATTTAGACAACATTTGCTTAAACTGACTTGAAAGATAAAAGGTGTATTTTACTAATAGAACCAAAACGTATTAGGTTCTCTAAGGTGGCAGGACAGCATTTTCTGCAAATGTCCCACTTTCACCTGGGGACAGAAGGTCCAAGTAATCTTGGCGCTTCGTTGCTCCCAGCAATCTCAAAATGTTCAGGGGAAATGTAATTTTTGCTTGTATACAGCAACATAAAGGGGAAAAGTCCAGTTTTTCTCTTCCCGACACCCCCCAAGTCATCTGTTGAGGGTGTTTCAAACTAGTGTTACAGATAATTTCAACAGTAACCAGGCAGTCAGTCTTTTGGCTTCCCTTGTCAGAAAAATTCACTGCTAGATTGATGTCCCTTTGACCAATTTTCCTGTGTAGTGTGTAACTAATTGGCAGCTTCTAGGTGGTGTTTTTAGATACTCTGAGAGCGAAGATGCCTTCTGAAATCTCTGGGGGAAAGAAATGTTTTGTTAATTCACATTTGCCAGTCCCACTTGGGAACTGGAACAGGTTGCAACTCGGTAGTATGGCGCAGGACATGGTAGAGGTTTTGGAGGTGGTAGACCAGTCAGCATGTGTAGCTTTTTCTGGGTTGGATTCAGAGCATGAGCGGGTCAGTTGTGCTCTTAAATGGCTTTGCAATTTTATGTAGGCTGGTGTAATCCAGCTGAGTTTGGTCAAATTAATCCTGATTTACATTGAGTGTGAATAAGATCAGAATTAGGTTTCTGGGCTTTTTGTGTTGACTAATCCCTGCAGTGCACTGAATCAGAATATGAACCCTGTGAAACTGGGGCAGCTAATTTAGAAGAACTTTAGGAATGTTTTTCACGTATTCTAACAGGTGGCTTTTTTCTTTCTTTTTTTTTTTTCATGATTCAAGTAAAAGACCCGTGTTGGTTCTTCAGAATGACTCTCTCTACTCTCAGAGACGTCCTTACACCAGTGAAGATGAGGCCTGGAAAACCTTTCTTGAAAATCCCCTTACAGCAGCTACCAAAGCTATGATGAGCATCAATGGTGATGAAGACAGTGCAGCTGCCCTCGGACTGCTGTATGATTACTACAAGGTAGATCGGTGTGGGTATGCTCTGGCAGCCAGTGGAGCTCTTGTTCTGCCTGTGGAAAAGGTGTCATTTGCTAGAGGATTTTACAGAAGCTATGAATAGATCACGAGGACTTTAAACTGTGTGGATTTTAAATGGAAAAAAATTCCTTGTCCTTTCTTCTGAAAATTGGTTTGTTTTTAGCTCAGTAAAATAAGATCCCCTGGATCTTAACATAATGTGTCAAAATCTTCAGTTGCGCTTTGCCTGCAGGAGGCAATGTATTTTAGAAATAGTCATGAAGAACGAAACTTTGGGAGAGTGTCCGTATCTGAATGTAAATACACATGGAGAAAGAAACTTCTTTTGCTCATGTGATTGCTGTTCTGGTGGGATCACTGGCTTTTGCTGGTGCTTTGATGTGCTGCCGTAGTTTTAGCTGAAACTAAGCTATAATTACAGATTTTTGGTGGTGTGGGTGGTAGAAGTGTCCAATTGAAGGAATTGCTAACCTTCAAGAAGCTTCAGCTGCTATAATCTGTTAATCCTTTGCCAACTGTGGTTGTCTTCCCCAGTGTTCACAGAGACAGGCGCCTTCCTAGGTGCTCGTGGGTGAATTGAACACAGTCAAACGGGTAACCTTCTGGTTTGTGTGGGATTCGTTGTGCTGAGCTTTCTTTCCTAAACACCAGAAGTCTAAGGCAGGGTAGTTACCTCCAGCCCATGTCCAAGTCAGTGGAGACCAGCTGGCATTTCCAGGCAGGGAGGTGTTTTGCTCGTGTTAGAGACCTGTGTTATGGTGTCCTGGCTCGCCGGGTGGAGATGCCTGGTTTCTGTTTGCTGAGCATGCAGAGGGGCAGGGAGGCTGGCTTGGCTCGGGTTTCTGATACTTTGGCTAGTGTCTTTTAACAGTAGTGAGTGTAATTGCCAGCCTCGGTATGTTCTTCAACCATGAGGAGAGGCTACCTTGTGCATACAAAATCCTTGCCTGTCCTTTTAAGAGCTGAACATGTCTTACATGTCATAATATTCTTGTAATGCTTAATATGGAGATTAGCACTCCACACACACATGACAAAATGCCATGAACTGACTGATGTGGATGTTATTCAGCTACTTTTGTGAGGAAACTGGCTTTCTGCTTTGTGCCCGCACTTGCTATGCTCTTGGGGGGAAAAAAAAACCAAACCCAAAAACACCCAAACCAATGCTTTCACCAGAATGATTTTAATCCACAAAATCAATTTTGATTTCTAAACCTGTAGATTAGAGAGAATGTTGATGTTGATCCTTCACACCTGGCAAAGCAGAAGGGATTTTCTGTATGTTAATGTCTAATTTGGGGTTTCCCCTTATGTTTGGGTATCAGTGGGTGTACAGAAAAATCAGTGGAAGAATAGGTATGCTGCACACTTGTGTGAAGCGTAAATGGTTAGAGGTTGAAAGAGTTACTGAAGGCTGTTATGAAGTCATGCTAGAGGGATGACATGTAGGCATTTCTGCAATATTAAAGGCAGCCCATGAGATCACTTTTGTATTAAAAGAAATAAACTCAAAACAACAAAACCAAACAACTTGAGTTTTCTTCAATTTGACTAATGGGCTTCCCTGATAGTTCAGTTGTGGCTAATAGGGCCTTACTGGAAACAGATTGTTGATCAAAAACTAGAGTTTAGGGGTATTGGACTTGAGGCCAAACGCAGCTTGGAAGACCCTTGTTTTTCACTGGCTGGTTAGTGTTGGCTTCCTAGCAGTCTCCAGCTAGAGGTTCTCCAAATTTTGCTGGTTGCCATGGAAAATCCAACAATTCTGATGTTATTGGAGATTCTGGGTCATCTGGAGGAGCCAGGACTTGGGTTTTCATTGGGGGCCGTTTAGAGAAGTATGCTGTTCATGCAGGTATGCCATCTGTCTTCCAATTAGTAGTAAAGCAGTGGTTCCCCGCGTTGCACCCAAACTGGCAAACATGGGCAGTACCTGAACAGGCTTCAGCGAAGGAAAGTGGTGGGAGTGTACTCCTCCTTACACTGCAAAGTGTTTGCTTTGCTCATTCAGGAGGCGTGTTGAGGGTGACAAAAGTCCTGGGCACTCTTTGGGTGTTTGCTGTGGATCTTGCATGGACTTGCTGTGCGGCCTAAGGGACCTGAGCACCATGGTCTTGTGCCAGCGGTGGTGAAAGCCATTTGGGGCGCAGGCTGTGTGCTCTGGTGAACCAAGCCACTGCAGATCGAAGAGTTCACCACCTTCTGCGTGCCTTGGCCTTGCAGCACAGCCAGGAGAATGGTATATGTCTGTGGGTGAACTTAGGTGGTTTGTGTGATCAGTGTGCAACGTTTTCAGGGCAAATCCTGTCCATGGCAGTATTGAGCTGTTTTAAATCCTTTTGTTTATAAAAGATTTAATGCAGTTTGGGCCCATGTGTGGTATGTGGCCGTGCACAAAAATGAGCTGTAACATCCCATAGCAGTTATTGGACTTGGTCATCCCTGAATTCCCTGGCCTCCAAGGAGAAAGGAAAGCCTCAGGTAGATTCTGAGGAAGTGGCCTAGAGAGCACGTGTTCTTTGGGAAGGGGCTGTGGACCAGCATCCTTTCATAAGCCTTGAGCTCATCCAGCTGACCTCTGCCAGCCTGCAGAGGAGAAAACCTGCACCGCTGGTGCAGACCTTGGGGGTTCTCTTCCTGGTCCCACTGACTTCGGTGCTGGTGCTCCACCCAGGGATGGATGATTTTCTGCACTGGTTTTTCCACCAGCTGGCGCTCACAGGAGCCCAGGGCTGGCACAGCTGCATGGGTCAGCTACACAGGGGTCTGTGGGGCACTGCCTGGGGCGGGCCTGGCATCCCAAAGCTGTGTGAACATCGGTGACGCTGTAATGCTAATAATGACTGGTATCAGAGAGCAATGCTTTAAGTTGGCTAAATGGCTGTGTTTTGAGGAGATAATTTAATTTTTGTGTGGGAGGAAGAGCACAATTACAGTATGTCTCCTATTTCTCAGGTTCCAAGGGAGAGGAGATCTTCGACAGCTAAACCAGAGGTAGAACATCCTGACCAAGACCATAGCAAAAGGTACTAGTTTTTATTGTTGTGTGTCTGCTTATTTCCCTTCCCTCCCAGACCACCAAAGCCACTGGTGGAAAGTAACTTGCTCCACTGCAGTGTTGTGCTGGAAGAGAGAAATTGTTTGCTTTTACTGTGTGCCCCAAATTCCTGTGCAGCCTCAGGAACAGGACAGAGATCGGACCATGATGTGGAGAGCTGAGGCCCAAACTGCTTATCACCATCCATCTGCTTTCTATGTACTGGTGTCATACAGTCAGCATAGCAAAAGCGGCTACCTTTAACACTAGGCACAGCCTGCAGCACAGGCACCCCAAGGCTGTGGAGGTGACTGGGGACCCTTTTATTTTTGCACGCAACTGCCTGGGTTTCTCACTACTGATTTTGTTCTTGGGCACCAGCAGCATTGGTGCTTTGCGCATGGGCTCATAGGGAAGGATTTAGGAAGACAGTGGGTCCAGAGGAGGGCCACAAAGATGATCACAGGGATGAAGCACCTCCCCTATCAGGACAGGCTGAGAGAGTTGGGCTTGTTCCGCCTGGAGAAGAGAAGGCTCCGGGGAGACCTTACAGCAGCCTTCCAGTACCTGAAGAGGGCCTACAAGAAAGCTGGAGAGGGGCTTTTTACAAAGGCATGTAGTGATAGGACAAGGGGTAATGGCTTCAAACTGGAAGAGGGTAGATCTAGATTAAATCTCAGGAAGAAATTTTTCACTATGAAGGTGGCGAGGTACTGGAACAGGTTGCCTGAGGAAGTTGTGGAGTCCCCATCCCTGGAAGTGTTCAAGTCCAGGCTGGATGGGGCTTTGAGCAACCAGGTCTAGTGGGAGGTGTCCTTGTCCATGGCAGGGCGGTTGGAACTGGATGATCTTTAATGTCCCTTCCAACTTTGTTCATTCTATGACTTGAAAGTATTTGTGATTTCGTTTTGTGTTTCTGTAGTTTGTGGACTACTTTAGTATCCTCTGGAATTCTTTCCTTTCTTCCTGCTCCCCCCACCCCCTGGCCCTTGTGCCTCACAAGCAGAAGATGATACTGATTAAGTAAATATTACAAATGTGAGGTTCATTCAAGCCAGGCTTCCACTTCACCCATCCTCTTCCTTTGGACAGGCTAGAATGCTTGAAGGACTCAAGGTGAGGTTTTGTGGTCTGGCTGAGCAGACTGAAGGACTTGTTATTGAGAAGAGCAGTCTGGTTCCCAGCCATGTGTTACCACTGCTGCTCTTATACCAGATCTGGTCTTCCACTGACCCATAACCTAGCAGGATGAAAAAAAGTGGTTAGTTTTCTGCCAGTGGAACAAGCTGAACTGGCTCACCAAGGGGACGGGGGAGCGCGTCAGAATTGGTGCAAAGGAGAGGGCAGAACCACATTGTGGGGAGGGAGAAAGGGTGGGCAGGCTAACTTAGTGGCTACTGGCTATGAGGTCAGCTCAGCCACAGATCTGAGTGTTGTCCTGGCAGAAATGAGTGTGGTGGGGTGGAGAGAGGGAAGTTACGCAAACCACTCCTGGGAGTCGGTTTGGATTTTCTTGGGGGTTTGAGCATGAAAGAGGGGTGTAATTTCCCTGTTAGTGATTCCCGAGTGGCGTGCAGTCCTAGGGCAGAGGAGGAGCAATCTTGCTGTCAGTCCTCCTCTCTCTGCCAGAGAGCAGTTTCATGGAGCCTGCATGTGCCCATGCGTGGTGGGAAGGGCGTAGAAGTGCTTGGTTTTGGACCACTGTTTTCCAAGCAGCGAGGATCTGGGCTGTGAACCTTCACCCTTTGCTCGAGGGTAATTCGTCTCCAAGGTGGGGTTGTTAGCAGTGGATGAGGTGTTTTTTGAATGATTTTCTCAGCTTTCCAGGTTAGGATTGAGCTGTTTTGCGCAAGGAGGAGAGCTGGTGTCAGCTGTCCTTGTTCAAAAGGCTGAGAAGTATTTCTAGCTCTTGTTTAATGAGAAAATGAGCTGTATGATTTACGCATGACTTTTTTTTTCTTTGCCCTTTAAAGAAACAGCATCCCAAATGTGACAGAACAGTCGCTCATTTCTGCTGGAGAAAACAGAGTCCAGGTTCTGAAAAATGTGCCTTTCAATATTGTCCTTCCACACACACCCCAGATGGGCATGGACAAGAGAGGCCACCTTACAACCCCTGACACAACGGTCACCGTTTCAATTGCAACAATGCCCACCCATTCCATCAAAACGGAGACACAGCCCCATGGCTTTGCCGTGGGCATCCCGCCAAGCGTTTACCACCCCGAGCCCCCTGAGCGGGTGGTGGTCTTTGACAGGAACCTCAATCCTGACCAGTTCAGTTCCAACACCCAGCCTCAAAACTCCCAGAGACGAACGCCAGACTCTACCTTCTCGGAGACTTTCAAGGAGGGCGTGCAAGAGGTACCAAGAGAGGCGGTTGCTGTGTGTGTCTTGATCTGGATGGAGAGATCCAGCTCCATCTTCAGTTGTTCTTGTTGCGTGAGCCAGAAATCTGCCCAGTGATTTAGGAATAGAAGACTTTCTCAGAGAAGTGCATAAGTGTAACTCAGTAAATAAACCCTTTGCAACATGAAATCATTTATCAAAAGCAAATGACTGGTCTTACTAGTGACAGAGCCTTTGGCTTGCGGAGTGTGGAAATAGTTATCTTGATCGACAGCACTGGGCCAGGTTTTGCAAGAGTTCAGCGCTCCGCGGTGCCTTTGCAGGTACCATAGTGAAGTGACTATGTCTGTAAGCTTCCTTACTGCCAGTTTCTAGGTGTGGTGTGTGTCAGTGGAAAACAGTTGGTTTATTTAGGGGCCTTGAGTGAGAGTTAAACCTGCATGAAAATTTGTGGTTTTTTTCTTTATGGTATCAACTAAAAATAACAGCTTAACCATGTTTCGATTTTTTTTGGTTGATTTTTTTTTTTAAGCCAGACCTCAAGGAACTGTGTAGCTATGCCCTTTCTTTGAGATTTGGAAAAGCTTTAAAATGTTGCCCTAAGCTGACTCAGAGGGCTTGTGAGATGATGTGCTTAGTTGACACCCAAAAGTTTTGGATTAAAACCTTGCTCAAGTGTCCTGTTGGTACAGACCAAAAATCAGTTGTTGTCTGATGATCAATTTGCCTGCCAGAAGTTCTGTGGTAACAAGTATCTGTTTAATCTTGACTTTTCTTGTTGCTGCTGTGTTAATTGTGTTGATTTGTTTTGTGTCTACCCCAGGTTTTCTTTCCCACTGAACTGAATCTCCGGATGGCCAACATGAATTCAGAAGATTATGTTTTTGACAGCATTTCTGGGTAATGCTTTAAGGCCCCCGTTTGCCCGTATCCTCCTGTTCTTTTATTAGAGTTTCCACGAGCAAGCAGTACAGCCCACTCCCTTCTGCGCCAAGTCTCTGTCAGGCACTGAGGGGGCTGTGGGTTTCAAAACCACAGCGGTGTCTGCTCATTTGAATTTCACAGTTGAAAATCCTTCCTGTATCTTTGAGGAAAACTTCAAGGAAAACTACCTGCAGGGTTGGAAATACCACCCAGTTTCGGGCGCTGTCCTTGTAGCACCTCCCTGTCCCATGGGAAGATGTGGTGCTTTCTGTCAGCTCTGCAGCGGTCTTGGAGTTGGCTTCCAGCGTATCCCTCTCCCTGGTCTGCTTGCTTTGCTCTCTCTCTGCTGCTGAAAGTCTACAGCAGAAATAGGAAGTGTGAAACTCATCTGAACTCGTAGGGAGGGGAATAAACTAGTTGTTTGGTTAGTTGCAGTTGACCAAGAAGGAAGAGGAGAAGACCGTGGCTGCTGAATGGCTTATTAGCTTGTAAATTTAATTTGATTGCTAATAGATACTTTACTGTTCTGTGAGAGCAGCTTGCTGCTCTTGGCCCGAATAGGGAGCTTCCAGTCTTGCCTGCTGATGTGTCTTGGGATTCAGCTTGCCAAGAACTTCTCTTAAATGTTCATTCATGAAGGAAATGGTTGAAAAAGGGGCTCATCCTGTTTTCCAACTTCCTTGCCTGTTGATGGCTTAGTGAGTCAACTAACGACTTTGGAATTTCTCCAAATTAAATGTGGAACGTTTAATCAGCTTTCCAGGAAAATGCCTTAGCAATCACTACCCTCTTCGCTCCATAGGAATAACTTTGAATACACTCTGGAAGCCTCCAAGTCTCTCCGACAGAAGCCTGGGGACAGCACGATGACTTACCTGAATAAAGGTCAATTTTACCCAATCACTCTGAAAGAAGTCAGCAGCAGTGAAGGAATCCATCACCCCATCAGTAAAGTCCGAGTGAGTGGCAGCTCTTGTGGTTTCTTGGGAAAGAGGGTGTGTACAATGGTAGCCTTAAACTCTCCCAAAGTGCAGTAATCTAAACCAGAGCATCAGCACTAAGGCCAGCTTACTTGCTCTCTTACGTCAATGTTCGTTCCTTTGCTGTCCACCTACTTCCAGACCAACCCATCCTGGCTCATTCTGTTAAGAAGTGGTGTCAGCACTTGTGTAAAGGTGACGCAACCCTTGGAATGAGATCCTTGAGCTCCAGTTAGGAGAGCAGTTCTGCTCATCTCTGTTTATGACCCAGAAAGCGCTGCTGTCTGCCTTCCTGTTTGGCAGTGATGTGCCGGGTATACTGCCGTGTGTCAGGTTGGAAAGCCTGAAGTAGAAAACCTGATACCAACAAGAAATTCCAAAACAAATGTACTTTCTGGCCTTTTCTTTCATATGTTTGCATTTTGGGTTTTTTGTGTGTTGTTTTTTGTTTTGTGTTTTGTTTTGTTTTTAATCTTACCCCCTCCTCCTCCTCCTCTCAGAGTGTCATCATGGTCGTGTTTGCTGAAGACAAAACAAGGGAAGATCAACTCAGGCACTGGAAATACTGGCACTCAAGACAGCACACGGCCAAACAAAGATGCATTGACATAGGTAAAGGAACACTCATTGCTGATGTCAAACTCCAAACCTAATTCCTTGGCAAGGCTTGGTTTTCTGCTAAAGCTTTGTTATTTTAAGGAACCTTTGGATCACACTCTCTGCTGTCTGTAGCTTTGCTGAAAGCTCAGAGAGCTTTTGACTGCTTGAAGCTAATGCTGTAGTTTTTAGGACTCCTTAAAGAGGCTGATTTTTTGGAGGATTTTGGTTGGTGACCAGACTGAGTTTAGGGGTTTGCATTGAGGGATCCAACACCCCCCCTNAAATCATGGCTTATAGACTCTGTGGCTGTCCTAAATACTGTGCTTCTTCAAAGGACAAGATCCTTGTAGAAATACCTCAAACACTAATGATCCTCCTTCCCACAGCTTCTCTCACCACTGGTCTTTGGTACACGTAAAAGAAGAAAACACTGCAAATTTCCACTTGCCTCCAGACAAGGCTGGGGCTGGCTGGCTTCCAGCCTTCTCTGGCTGAAGGCTGAGTTGTACTCCTCGTCCCTTCCTTCTGTGAATAAAAGCAGGGATTAATCACTTGGCAGTTAAAGCAGACGCGCATGCAAATCTCTGTTTGTTGTTGAAGGGGTTTTATTGAGAGCTTATGCCCTTGCTGTACAGGGTAGAGTTTCCCGCACATAGCAGGTTATGGCACAGGACATACGATATTTGGGATGTCTGCCTTTCTCACTGGAGTTTCTAGTTTGGAATTTCTGACGAGTCCTGTTTTCCTCCTTCCTACTGTTCTTGGGGTTCTCTTTGGTTTCTGTATGAGAACTATTTGCAGACTTTTTAATGATCCATTCTTAAGTACAGTTCAGCCTCCTTTGCCCCCGAGCGTTTGCTGAGGAGTTGCAGTTTCTGGCTGCTTTGTGTTATTAAGGACTCCAGATGGTATCGCCTCTTCCTGTCCCTCATGCATCCTTCTTTCCAACAGCTGACTACAAGGAGAGCTTCAACACCATCAGTAACATTGAGGAGATTGCGTACAATGCCATATCCTTCACTTGGGACATCAACGAGGAAGCGAAGGTAGGTGACTGTGATTATATTTCCTGTCCTTTTAGGAGATTCGGGGATTGGGGGAGGGGAAGGGTGTGTGGCCTACCTGGTTATTAGCATGTAACAAGTTTGTTTACGCTCTTACATTAGGCAAAACCTTCTGGCTATTTCTTAATAGGGTTTGAATGTGCAACTGAGGAGAGCTTTGCAGCTGCTTTAAGGTTCTTGGCAGAACTGTCTACCTGACAGACAAGTACTGACAAAAGGAAGCACTGGGCACTTCCAGAGCACATGTGCAAGCACTTCCAGAGCACAAGTGGCGCAGGAGGTGTGATGAGTGTAGCTGGGCTTGGCAGGGAGCACAGTCTCTTGGAGGATCCCTGCGGGAGGCGAGGGGCAGCTTAGAGGGAGATAAGGCTGAGGCAATGGGCTGGCCTTCAGCAGAAGAGGGAGTAGCTGCTGCTGTTAAGCTCCAAAGCATGTGTTGCGGAAACCACAGATCCCAACACCCAGTGACCTATTTCAAGTTCGAGCAGCCTCCTGGTGAACTCAGGTTTGATCTTTTTTCGGAACTGTGGGCACTACTATAGGTGTGTAAGTATGGGCAGCTTCCCTAGCTAGTAGCTAACTGTAGCTGTTTGAAGCCACTCCAGCTTTTTGGAAAAGGCCTGTGCGTCTTCTGGGTGCCAGGACAGCAGGTCAGAGAGCGGAGTTGCCTCTGTTCCAAAGGCGTCTGCTGGAGCTTGTGATTTGTTGCTGGAGTCAAAAACTGCAGGAGTTTTCTTTGGAGAGTTTCATTACTTCTGGGATTTCTGTTAAAAATTGGGAATGATTTCCTTCAGTTTTTGGAGGCTGGCTGTCCCCTTGCTAGTACGTCGTGTGCTAGTCACTAGCAGCGTGGAGAAAACTACTGGTGTCTGCGGAGCGCTGTGTCTTGGGGGACAGAGAAGCTCTCAGCAGAGAATGCCAAGGTCTTTCTCTTGACCTGCATGTGCCACTGTGCTCTGCAGGAGACACAAGGGATGGTGTGACTGCACAGATCTCACTGTCACCATGAGCTTTGCTCTGTGCAGCACAAAAGCTTTGGAGAAAAGGAGGAGGAAGGAGTTGTGTGGGGGCTGCTGTTGGGTTTCAGCTGTGTGGGAGAAGTTTGGGATGCTTGGCAGGCAGCAGTGAGGAGCTGTGTGCTGCTGCTGAAAGTTCTGCCTTGCAGCTTGTGTGACATTACTTCTGAGGCTGGTGTTGGGTGCCAGGCTTCCCTGTTCACCAGAGTGGGTTCCATTCAGGTTGAGGGGGATGGCAAGGGGGGCTGTACCTGCTGGAGGAGACTAGAAGGCTGGTGTGATTATTTTTTTTGAAGCATGAAGCACTTTGCTGTGTGAACAAACAGGTGAAGTCTCAGAAGGGCTATCCAAAAGGAGGCATTAAGTATTCCCCAAATGGTATCCTGCTGCCATAGTCTAACGTGGTCCTGTTCAAGGAACTCTGATAATCTGTGTCTGAGGTACTTGAGAGCTCAGGATTTGCACGCAGGGTTGGATCATGGAAACAGAGCAATGATTTTGGGTTCCCAAAGAGTTGGAAGCACTTGGCAGCCCTACAGCAGCCTCTCTGCTGGCTGAATGATCTTACAGCAGTAGAGATGTGCTGCTAACCCAGGAGTAGGGCTTAGAGCTGGTGCTGTCTGTGGCTGCCCCAAGGAAAGCCATCCCTTCCCACCAGGTGACAGAGCCCGGCCCAATGAAGCCGGTGGTTACTGCCCAGGTGCTCTACAGACCCCTGAATGAGTAGTTTCAGTCCATGGTGAAATTGCTAACAGCAGCTTGAAAAGGTCTAAGGACCCTTAAGGTGGTATTTGAGTTCAAAGCTGAACTTCACGGGATGAGGTGGTGCAGGGAGGTGTGAACTAGACTGGTTTTGCAGCTACTTAGGCAAATTTACCTCCAGATTCACAATCTTAGTGTGTGAGACCCATATATTTGAAGTATTGATTGGTACGAACCTGCAGAGAGGAGTACAAGCAAGAGTACAAGCCTTGGCTCTTGGGATCAGACTCATATTACGACAAAAATACGCTGGACTTCAGTGTTCAAACAATTGGCACTTTTATCAAGCACTCAGTGTGTTTAAATGTCTGTTTAACTGTATTCTTTTTTAAACCTGAGTGGATGTGTTTTGTCAACGACTGGATTTCTCGTCAGTAGAGCTGCAGTTCTTTCTCAACTCCTGTGATCTTATCAGGAGAAGCCTGAGCCAATTTCAACAATTTTTATTGCATGGTTCGTTTACCTTGCATGCTCTCTCTCTTTCATTTTCTTTTTTTTTCCCCTCTCTCCCCCTATAGTAGTCTTGCAGTACATGAAGAGTGCAGGCAATACAGGGATGAGTTTCTGATGCTACAGAAAGTTCTCCACAGTAATAAATAGTGTCTTACACTTAATAACAGCAGCAGTGTTGCTTAGATGATACGTTTAACCAGCTAACAAGCCTTGATTATTAGAAACTTACTTCCTGAGCTCTGCAGTTACCTGGGCCAGAGCCAAATGATTCTTCTGGGGTTGCTGTTTCTCCCATTTCCCTCTTGCTCCCAGTTTGCTGTGGGAATAATTTGGTCCTGTGCAGCAGTGTCAAACAAGAAGTGATGAGGCTCTGCATCAGGGGTTTCTGGTGTAATTACTCATTTAGGCACCCGGGGCTCTGGCTGTGTGTCACGTTTAGGGGAGAAATAGCGTGTTACCACAAGAAGCTGGCAGCTCTGGGACCAGGTACTTGCCCTCATTGTGGGGATGTACAGGAATATCGAACCTCTGCTGCTTTGTCTGTGCAGGAGGATGTCACCTGCCTGAGAGTGCTTTGCCAGGCACTTCAAGGGTATTGTAAAATAAAGTGCTCTGGTGAAGAAACGCTGTTTGCAGGTGATACGAGTTCTGTGCTCCCTTTGTAGCATGGAAAATGTGCGGGTTTTGCAGCTGCAGAGTTGGGGGATGGAAAGGATGTTTGAGGTGCTATCAGCAACCAATCTTTCCCAGTTGCATTGTGCTGGGACAGCAGAGGGCAACTCCAGGGCTTTAGACACTGGCTGTGGCAGGCAAGTCTGTTTCTGCATGATTTGAGTTGTCACACAGCTGGCTGCGTTGGTGTGCGGTTTGTGAGCCCGTGTTTGTAGAAACCAGGAGTGTGTCATGCGTGACAGGCGCTTCCCACTCTGGGACCGGTGTCCATGAGTTTCAGAGCAAATGCTGCGGACTTCGTTCTGGCGACTCCTCTCTGCCCTCTTCTGTTGCTTTAGGACATGACAGGAGCTGCTAAAAGTGGCCGCTCTGTGGAATTGTGGTGGGTTAAGTATTCTCTGGGTGTGTTCCAGCCAGAAACAGGCCCAGGATCCAAAGCCTCCTTGATCTGAGACAGTGAAGGGAGCTGAGGGTGGGGAGGAAAAGACAGGCTGCCCTGAAGTGGCGCTCCTGAGAGCTGAAGGAGAAGCAAGGACAGGGTAGAAAGATTGACAGGAGGCACTGTGGAGTGGGGAAGTGGTGATTTTGATGGGCTTCCAGGTGTGTCCCTGTGTCTGGCCCCACCACCTGACTGATCAGAGGAGAGGCAGAATTGAATCAGGTGGCAATCATGCTTTGTGAGGAGGAGGAGGAGGGAGATGATGAACTGGGAAATTAGTTGATAAACTGGTGAGTTGCTGAATTGTATATTTAGGAAAGCCAGCGCACCTACTCAGCCAGGAGCCATCCTGGTTGGGTGGAAGCATGGTCTGATGAGTCTGACAAAGATGTGTAGCTGATACTCACTTGCATGTAACAGGTAATGCTGGAGTTACCCTGAGGCTTGTGGAGACTTCAAACAGTTTCCCACCCTGTTCTGCACGTCTGCTGTGTTGGGCAGACAGTCAAGGTGGGGTTCTTCTCCTGTGAACAGCTTTTAGATGTCTGAACACAAGCTCGTCACCTTTCGCTTCTATGACTTCATTAGAGATGGGGTGTTTAGAGCTGGGATGGAGCTTTCTCTGGAGGTGCCTGTTCCTTGTTGACTGAGCAGGCTTGGCCATCTTGAAAACTGGGGGATTTTAAAGGTAGGGAAGAGGGGAATCTGGTCCCTGCAGCCCTTTTTGTGTTTGACCTCTGTATGGCAATCAGGAGAAGCGTTTGTAGGTTGAGGTCATGAGTTTTTGAGGCTGGGAAACATCTCTTTCCATTCTCCTTCTCTTGGTTGATGCTCATTAGAGGTCTTTTAATGAAAATTGCCACTACATGCATTGTCAAACGCACATTTCTTTTGAGTGTTTCCTGCTACTCTTCATAATGTTGGCCATTGTCCTGTTACCTCTGTTGTGTTACCCGTTAGACTGTGAAGCAAATTCTCTATCCGGTAACTCTGGCCTGGGGACATGGCCTGCTCTCAGGTCAGTGGCAGTTGAACAATCTGGACAGATTGGTTTCCCCAGCGTTAACTGGCTTTGCTGGATCCTGCTTTGCTCAAATCCTGTCTGACCTCCTGCCTGGTGGAGCAGGAGGGCTGAGGCCTCATGTCTGAACAGGGCAAGTTGTTGTCTGCACAGTGATTGCAAGACCCTCTTTGCCCCATTTTTGTAGTTCTAACAGTGCCTTCCATGCTTGCCAGCAGGTCCCTTCTGAAACGTAGAGTTGCTTCCAGCAGCTCCCAGAGAAGGGCCCCTGTGGAGGTCTTCTGTCTGGCTTGCTTTAGGCTGGATGGTGGGACTGTAGCCAAAAATGATGTCACTGCACATTAAGGGCTCTATTGTCCTCCCACTCCTTCCCTCCAAAAAAAAAATAAGGCATTGTAAGCCAGATGCTGTGTGTGAAAGGACTCTTTCTACTAAAAAGGGATATATAACAAGGGTGTAAGAGGGGCATTTAGAGCTGGAGAATATTGCAGTAGAGCTTTTTGCTGTCTTTCCACCAAAGGGAAGGTGCTGTGGTATCTCTTAAGTGACATCCTTGATGAAAGAGCAGTTAATGCTGTTGCATGTTTTTTAGTGGTTTGGTGTTTTTTTTTTTTTTTGGTCCGAGAAAAGTGGAATGGTCCTGTATTAAAGTAATTTGAGGCTAAGTTGGGTTGGCCTTTTGAAATAGCAGATTGGGCAACAAGGATGGGTTTCTGGCAGATCCTCGTGTGTGTTGACTGCAATTCTTGGGCAGGATTTTTTTGTTCAGATGAGCTCAATTTTTGGAGAGGGTGGATCTCTTGCTACAACTTGAAGTAAGGCTGGGGTGTACACCGCTGACTTATTTTAAGAGTTTATTCTAGCATAATCCTCACTTGGTGTTCACTGTAGGAAGAATTCAACTTTTCTGATTGATGAATATTGCATGCATTTATATGGATGCCATTGTAATGAAACAGCAGTCATATGCCTCATTAAAGAAGGTGTTGCCACCTTCAGCAGCATTAAGGAGGTACAGGTTTGGCTAGTTGGAAATGAAACTATGAAATGTGATGAGTCAAACATACTTAAAGCAAAGAGATTGGTTTGAAGCCAAGGCTGCAGACCACAAGTACTTTGAGGCATAAGCACACGCAGCCTTTGGAGCAGTGACATAGGAAAGTCATAGCAAGTATTGCTTACCTGCCTCTTAATGCAGACCTCTCCCTACTCTGCCCTGGGTTTTCTTAAAAACAAGCGTGCGTTGCCCTTGGTTTTAAGTGTGGCAAATTAGAAGCAGGTTTTCAACTCACAGTTTTTCTTAAGAACTTGGTGTCCCAAACTCCACCATCTGTCTGGTCTTCCAACCAATTACAGAGTTCATAATGTGTGTCCTAAAGCTGGAAGAAAAATCTGCTTCATGTCATTAGCTCTTCTTTAGAGAAAACCAGGAGATGACCTTTTTTCCTTTTCTCCCTTCCTTTCATACCTGGTGGCAAAACTTCCTTTTCAGCCATTTCTGTGTCTTTGTAGATTAAATTCTTTCAGTTTTATGTTGGGGTTTTCTTGTTTGTTTTGGGGGATTTTGTTGAGGTTATTTGGTGGGTGGGTTGGTTGTTTGGGGATTTTTGGTTTTGGTGTTTTCTTTTTTTTGACACACTGCAAACTTTTCCAAACTGCTGCTTTTACTTTCTTCCCAACCAACGCAACAAAAGCTGACACCTGGCCCTGCACCTTTATCTTATCGGAGCGTGGGGTGGGAGGAAGCATCAGTAGGACTGGGAACCTCAATCCCCAGGTTTCCCACATGTTGCGAGCAGAGACGTTCATGTATTTCCTTGCCTCAAAGCAGGTTGGAATAACAATCAGCATTGCTCTTTGTGAGCAGGAATATGTATTTTCCTTTCATTACCATTCATTTTTGCTTTGTTGATGGAGTGAACTTGCTAGGAGAATGTTCTCTCATCTGGGGTTGGGTCATATTTCCTACTTGGCATTCCTTGGCGTGGTGTGGGACCCGCGATGTGTTTTGTGTCAGTCACCCAAATTGGGCTTGGTAGGTTTGAATGCAAACTAACTTCCCTGGGCTGTGAGCAGGACGGTGCTGGGTCTGGCTGAGCGGAGCTGGAACGGATGCGGCCCTATCGCGCATCTGCCAGACAAGCCTTATTTGGAGCATCCGATCCCAAAGGCAGGAGGCGGCTGGGGAGCCCACAGGTGCATGAATTGCCCAATTTTTTTTTTTTATCGCTCTTTCCTGGCTTGCCTCCTGCTGATGCAAAACCTGTGGTGCATGTGGGAGGTGAAGAAAGGGATGTGAGAGCAGTGAGATTATCCACCTCTCAGGTGATCTGTACCAAAGTGTGCAGTGTTTTTTTTTTTTTTTTCTTTTAAAGACCGAACAGTCTTCCCAGCACTGCTTTCTTAGGACATTCCTTCGTGGATGTGTGCAGGCAGACCTGTGCGTGCCCTGCCTGCTCTCCGAGCTGCCTGGCTGTGACCCAGTGCCAGCCCTGGAAGCGCGTAGCTGCGTTAGCACAGCGCGGTGCCCCGGCTGACAGCTCTGCCTCTCAAAGGGCTTGGAGCTGTGCTGCTGTAATCTTTAAGGCTTTTGGTCTGGAGGTGATTCGCATCCAGCCATCTCACAGCACAGTTGAAGTACATTAAGGCCTATCTTGTACATGTCCGTGTGGACAAATATTTAGAAAAGACCCTTTATTTTTCCCCTTTTATCTTTATATTTGTCCAAACCTTTAGAGAAACCACACATGTTCAACTATGATCAGCATTTAAATAACAAACTTTGAGCTTCCTGGTAACTTTTCTTTAGCAGAAGGCTGGTAAGTCAGTTGTTTGTGGAATTTGTGCCTAGGACTGCTCTTTCAGTGTCCTGGTTTGAGGTAAAACAGGACCTTGCAAGCCAGCAAGGAGTGCTGTGACCACACAGCTCCATAACCCTGAATTGTGCATGCAGCTACGGGAGACCAACCAACCTGGTGGCTGCTGGGCATTGCATTGACATTCCCAGAATTCCTGCTGACAGCCAGGGTGGGGAGCGGCTGTGTCCTGGCGTTGGCAATAGCTGTGTAACTTCCTGCTCCCTAGTGTTGGATGTCTTGGTCCTCCTAAGAAGCCTGTGCAGGCAGAAGAGGAGGAGGTTGGTTCAAGTCTTCTGGTCCACACTGAGCTCCTTTTATTTAGGTCTGGTGGATCCTTTGCCTTATTTGTTCCTCTATTTTATTTTTTTAATCTGCTGTGGTAGCCTCAAAGGCTCCTGTTTAGGTCAGGTCGGTTAAAGGGCCGTCGAAACCCTTGTCCTGCAAAAAGTGAAAATAACTCTTAAGCTGGCTGTGCAGTGACTACTGCTTCCCAGGCCAGAGGCCACAGGAATGGCTCTGAGATGCAGTGTAGGTCCCCTTGTGCAAGGACTGCGTGTGGCCTCAGGCTGGGCTGCGAGTAGGATGCATGGTGATCAGCCCAGAGGCGAGACGCTGCCTTTGTGTTGGTGAAATGGTACCAGGACGCACTGGAATCCCTTTGCCTACTGTGTCTTGGGCAGAACACTGAAATTACTTAGCCAAGGTCAAGAAAAACAGTATCCAAGTGTGTTCCCTGTAAAGAATCTCATCGAAGTTCAACCTATTCCTGGTTGTTGTGTTGTAGGCTCCAAACTCTGTGCTCCATCTAAACACAGTAATCCAAAATCAAAAGCATCCCGACAATTTTAAGTTGAATATAACATTAAAATGCCTACTAGTGCTAGAAAAGAGCTAAAGTTTTATCTGAATTCTCAATAGGGAAAGAAATACCCAATGGACTTGGATTATTGAGTGATGTCTTCATCCTCTGGGTACAAAAATATAATGGAGCATAAACAGGAGGAGGTGAATTCGATTTACCTGTCTTCTATTGAAATGAAAGCCATGTGGATCAAGGTGATCGGACTGAAACAGTCCCAAGCCTGTGTAGGGTCTTACTCAAAAGGATGTACAAGGCTTTGCACAACGGGGGAATCTCTTATGTGGCCATTACAGTCTTACCAATGCCTGTGTTTTTTGGGGACTGGCCAGAGCTTACAGTGTGCCAATAGCTGTCCGAGTTGCCTACCATTACCTATGGCAATCCCAGTCTTTGTTGCTGTGTACCTACATATTGTTCCTTTTCAACTTTGCTTTGCAGTGAGTCAGAAGAGGCTGTACAAGGTGACATTTCACCTAAAGCTGCTGCATACGTAGCCTTTGGACTAATCAAAATTGCTGGTGCTTTTTGTGTGACAAAAGAGCATGGCGTCCAAGATAAACCAAGGAGAGGAGATCTGGGTATGCAAGCCTTCATTTAAAAAAGGCATCTTTCATCTCGCTGACAGCGAGGTTCCTGCAGCGCTTTGATTGCCCTTTAATTATGACTGTGTTTCCTGGTTTGTTTGAAAGGCAGATCTTGTTAGAAAAAGGTGCTGTGTGGAAAGAACTTGGCTGTCTCTGCTGCCCTTCCTTGAGGGCACACAGCAGAGTTGCTGGAATATTTTTTTTTTCTGCATTATTAAAATGGAAGATTGTTTCCCGTAGATTTGAACATAGGCACATGCTGTGTTTCTCCCAAGTTAGGCGAGGAGGGGCGCAAGTGATCGGGTGATGAAAGCAGGCTGGGAAGTCATGAGGTCTGGCTTCTTCCCACACTGACTTCCAGCGTGATCCTGGAGGAGGTGCTTTAATCCTTCTGCCTTCAGTTTTTCCTTGTGTGCGGCTGGGCTGCTCCTCATCTGCCACAAGGGCTGCAGGAAACCCAACCTGGTGTTGGGTGGAGGAGGGTTCGTAGCATCCTGGGGTGTTGGTTGCCAGACTGGGGGGTGTGTGTAACAGCTCGTACCTGGGTTTTATGCTGTTTGGTGTTTAAACTTTGCCATTGTGAAGCCATTTGTCTCAATGAGTATCTTAGCTTGCCTTAATAATTTTAAAAGCCTGAAAAAAATCCACAAAAAAGAAAGGGAAAATAAAACCTGGCTTTGGTTGGAGAGAAAAGCCTGAAAACACAATTCAAATATAGACTAAAGGCTTAACTGCCAAGCAAGTGAAATAACTGGAGAACAAGTTTCTAATCCTTTTAAAAATCTCAATTTTAAAAAAAAACCTGCGTAACTCTTGAGGGCTTGACTCATGGATTGTAAGTGCTTGGGCTTGACAATAAATACTCTATTTTTAAGTGCTGTCTTTATGTTGAATCTTGGGAGGTGAGATGAAAATGTTGTTTTTTTTTTTTTAAAAAAGTAACAACAAATCTTAATATAGCTGAGAATGCGGAACTGCCCTTAGAAAAATAGGTTGGACACATGAAAAGGAATCTTGCTCAGCAGGCTGAAGACGCAGAGCAACTTCTGCGGTTACGTTTTTGTTTCTTCTGGCGATTTTGGGGTGGGGATGTACCTGGCGCAGTCAGTTGGCCTTACATTTTGAACGCAAGTCAAATCTTCCTGAACAAAAAGCCATTTGGCTTGAAACTGTTTTAGCCCAAACTGGAAAAGCTGTTCACTAAAACTCCATTTTTGTGGAACTTGAGGCGAGCTGAAGTTGCTCAAAAATAGGAGTTGCAGGATGGGTAAGGAGGAGTAGATGATCCTTTTGAACTGAAATGGCTTTGTATGAGCAGGAGAAGACAGGCTGGCTCTCTGTTGCTTCAGAAAGGTGATTAGGTTTTAGTTGTCGTCGCCTGCGCAGAGTCCCCAAAGACTTAAATGTCATGAGAACGAAGTCAGCTGCTTAAAGCCAAAGCTAATCAAATGAGGAGACGCTAAAGTAGCAGGATAATCTTTGTCATCTGACGGGCAATCCTAAATTCCCATGGGATACTCTGTTGCTGTAGCGTGCATAGCTGTGCTGAGACCGACACTTCTATCTTCAGCCCGGTGTGCTGCGTGGGCTTTGTGTGGCTGGTGATCCATGAAAACTGACAACATAGACCTGAACTATCCAGTAAAAAAAGTGTCACTGCTTGCTTGGGAACTGGTGGCCAATGCTGCGCGTGGCGTCCAGTGGTGTGAAACTCAAATGAGGGATTTCACAGAAATTCGGAGGCTGTAGTGGACCTGCTGGCATGGCTGCTCAAGCATGTTTTCCTGTAGAATGCAGTCATTTCTCCAACAGAGAGTTGTATGTGAATATTCAGTATGGGTAAATAAATTTAAAATGTAAAAATATGTAAACATCAGAGCTGAGGCTCTTTTTTTTAAAAAAAACAAAACCCCTGCTCAGGGAATACAATTATTCAGGCTGTGCATACATCTGAATTACCTAGCTCCGAAGTGGGTGAAAGCAGCTCTTCAAACTCCTTGAAGCTTTTCCCCAGGTTGTGCCAGCGCTGCGAGCAAAATGTCCATGTAAAGCTGAAGGTAGCAAAAAGGGAAGCGGGGTGGATAAAAGCTGGCAAAACCATCATTTGCATTTAGTCTGGGGAAGATTGAAAAGAGCTTGTTTTAAAGTAATTTTCCTGGCTGCGTTATGGGATGTATTGAACGCTTTCAAAAAAAAAAAAAGTCTTCATGGAACTACATGAGTTGGGGATGCTGAGACACAGGCTGGAAGATGAGTGGGCACTGAGTGCGGCTCACCTTCGGTGCCGCTGTCCTTGCGTGTCGTCCTGGCTCGGGCCACCGCAGAGCGGCTGGGGATGGGGCTGTGCCACGCTGGCGTGAGCGAGGTGGCGTTTTGCACATCTCGGTGTCCCTTTGCCCAAGTGGGACCCGGTGGGGGCAATGCCAGCTGTGTGAGACAGTGTGTGTGTGCAAGGGAAGGGATGGGGGCTGTTTGCCAAGCAGGTGTGCCGTGCCGGCAGCTGTCTCCCTGCTCCGGGACAGCTGGTGCTCGCAGGGGCTGCAAGGAGCTGAACGTGAATCTGGAACGTTCAGACAAGTTATTACGAGAGATGATGCTTATCTATGCTATTCTCCCCTACCCCACGCCCCCGCCACCCCAGGCTTTTTATACTACTGTGTTATATATGGAAGGAAAAAAGAAAAGCACTTATATCCCTAATCTGGTGAAGGTTATTGCATTTCCATTTCCCCTCTTTTGTTAAAACTAGTAAAGGATGTTGCAGAACCTGTGTGAAGAAGCACGTGATAAGCGCTTTGCAAAGCCACGAATCCAACCCAAACCCATAAGCTTTTCAAAACCTACCTTGAGACTTTGCAACGCCGGGACAACTCCGGGAGGTGGCACTAACTCACTGCAGAGGCCGTCAAACGGGTGCTTCATGGTAGTAGCACAATAAGTGAGTGATCAAGTGGTGGGACAGTATTCCTGAAAATCTCTGCCAAGATACTCTGGCTCCTAAGGCTTTGATTACTTTTTAAGCGGTGGATTCCCAGCCTTCATTATTGATGCGGAGAGGAGCCGTTGCAGGTCTTAGTAGCTCATAAATTCCTGTTAATTAATCACTGCAGCTTTTTCTGAGACATGCCAATAACAAGGCTTGTGTCTGGAGAAAGACTTGACACAAAGCAAGTGCACATTCTGGATACAAAGTACTCTGGTCTATCTGTTCATATGCACACAAGGATATTTCTTCCTTCTGTTAAACAGCATTTGGCTTGTTCTCTGGTTGTGAGTTGTTGAGGGGTTTTTTTGGCAATTATGAAAATGAAATTAGCTTTGTTGAAAATCACTCTTAAGTCATTTTCCCCATAATTCAATTTTTTAAATAGAATAATGAAAATACTACTCTTTCCCTTTTGATCTGAACATTAACAGGGTATTGCAGGTGTTGCTGGGGAATACTCAAAATGATGTTCATCTTTTAAAGTGTAAAGCACAGAAACTCTGTCATTGAAATAGCAGTATTATCTGTGTTTGAAGATAACGTTGCCAAATATTGTTTAAAAGCTTTTAATGTCATTTACAAAAAAAAAACCCAATTAGTTTCAAGTATAAGCTGAGCTCACAGCTTACATAAAACTCAAGGAAAGCTTTGTTTTAACTTGCCCGAAGTAATGTAAGTTTTTTGAAGCATGGTTGTGATCTTACCAAGATGGTAAAACACTGGGCAGTGAGGATTTGGTGTAGGAGGATTACTGTTGCTAAAAGGTTGGTGATGACATTTGAGATCTGTTGGGTGGAAATATCTGGGGAAAAATGGATGGAGTCTTCATAAAGTTTGAGAGTTTGTTGAAATTCACTCTTGACAAAGTGGCTTTGTGCCTTGTAATGCCTTATATAAAGAATTAAGCATGTAATACTGCTTCTTGTGGGTTTTACTTGATCTCTCAGGAGACAGAAGGTCCTGCTTGTAGTGGTGAGGACCAGGGTTTAGATCTCTGCGCTCACCAAGTAGTCCCTTGCTCAGTGGCCAGCCAGGAGTCTTATGTGTCACTACTGACGGGTGCTGCTTTCTTGTTCTGCAGGTTTTCATTTCTGTGAACTGCCTCAGCACGGATTTCTCCTCTCAGAAGGGAGTGAAGGGCCTGCCCCTGAATCTTCAGATCGACACCTACAGCTACAATAACAGGAGTAACAAACCTGTCCACAGAGCTTACTGCCAGATTAAAGTCTTCTGCGACAAGGTAAGGTTGGGTCAATGTGTCAGTGACCCTTTGGGAAAAGCTGTTCCACAGCTTAGCAGCGCTTTTTTTTTTTTTCTAATTCTGGCACTTCCTATTTTGGCTCACTGAAAACTCCTGTCTGCGTGCAGCCTTTGCAAGGGAGAAATTTCAACCCCTTCTACTTGGCTCATAGATGTTATGATGACCTCACATAAATTTACTGCTCTAAAAATGCTGGAGTGCTGAAAAGTGTTCCTGAGCATTGACTTTGGAGAAAGGTCAGTCAGTGGCAAAGACAGTCTGTCAGTACTCCAGGCGCTGGAAGGTCCTGCAAGGTGCCTTTGATAGGAGAAGTCATTGCAATTGATTGGAGCAAGTGAAGGCTTGTCTTTTTGCCCGAGTTATGTTGCATTGGTCCTTTTAAATTTCTTCTGTGTTCTGACTGCATTTGTTATAAAAAATAAAAAAATCTAAACACTAGAACACCCAACAGCCTTTAACTCATCTTGTGAAGGGAAACTGTTGCTGTATTCATTGTGCGGCTGTGAGATACAGCAGTATAACAAAGCCCATTTACAAGCTGGATGGGTGCTGTAATTTGACTGCTCTGCCTAGCACATTTAGTGCACAGAGAACTAACACCTTTCCCAAAGCCACTGTTCACCTGAAGCTGTGAAAGAAACATACCAGGAGCTGAGCTGAAAGTGGTTGCAAAAGCTTAATTGAGTTCGCAAAGAAGTTTCCCAGTCTTTGTAACCTGTTCCTGCCTGAGCAGCCTTTTGAAGGACCAGAGCAAGTAAGGTGCAATGTTGCTATTTCTGAGTGACCAAGATCTCTCTAGGCTGGGATAAATGCTGCCTGGACTTGCCCAGTCTTCCCTTTGATTACTGTGAACCACACCAACTTCCTATTTTGCCGGCAACCTCCTTGATTAAGGCTTCTCAGTCTTTGTACCCAGACTCTGCTGTGGCACCTCAAATACCTCTCTGTGCCACTGCAGGTCTGAGACAGGCTTGTGCCCCCCACTGTTGAGTCCTGTGAGAGCTCTGCGCTGGTTACATACTGTGCGGTCTTGCCTTGTCATCCCTCAGGACACTGCTGCAAATATTCATCTCCTCTGCCATTGCTCCACTTACCTCCCAAAATATATGGAGCCCTCAACATTCTGCCTCTGCTGTAGCATCCCGCTGAACTGTCCTGCTGTGTTCTGTTGTCCATCTATATGCTTTTAAATAGGCCCCTCTGCTTTCTTGCATGGTTGGGAGAAGCTGCCTGCCAACGTAAAGCTACTTAGTCATCTTCCTTCAAATGCCTCCTGAGATGATTCCTATTGTGATGATTTCTGCGAAGAATTTAGCAGGGAGTTAACGAACGCTCTCTAGAGCTATCTTAAAGGCTTGCCAGTAAGCCTAAGAGGCTTGGGTCTTATGGGCTTTCTTCAGGCCTTTTTTTTTTGTATTAATTTTTTTCTTTTCCTTTTCTTCCTCTAAAACAAGACTGAGGAAAGTGTGTAATCTAAAACTCTTTCATTATCTGCGAGTCTTGTGTGTTATCAACCTGTATTCTCTACAATACCAGTGAGTATAGACTTGCTGCAAGGAAGCAGGGGATCTCTTACTCATAAGATGCCCAGTCAATTACTGATACTGTGCTAAAATTACTGACAGACTTGTGCCACTGCCAGTAAGACAGATTGGTTAATAAAAGGGCAGATGTGTAATCCCAGAAGGGGAAGGGACACTCTGTCATTCATTTAGTGGCCAGCCCAGCCTAAACCACGACAACACAGCTTAAAGGAAACCATTTGAGTTTATAAATCTCAGTAAATCTATTAGTACAGTAATGCCAGTGTGTCTTTTATCTTCCTTTGGGATTTTGACTTTCCTCCTGCTTTATTCCTCCAGATACTTAGCAAATTGGCCCTGAATTAAAGGCGGGGGGGGGGGGGAAAAGATTTCTTTTTTGTATTTAATCTGACTGTTGCTCATTCTGTGAACATGGCAGCCAGTGTGAGGTTGAGAATTCTGTATTTGCATCTATAGAAGTGGCATTGAAGTTTGCCGCCTCTGAGATCTGGGCTGGGTCTGGCAATGAGAGCTGGGGGTGGAGGCAGACAAGCTGGATGCTGTTTGTCACTACACTGAATCAAACGGTGTACTGAAATGCTTGTTTGAGGCGCTGGGCAAGTGCTCCTGTGAGAAGACCTGTGTCCTGATAGCTGCAGGTACTGACTTTTAGACCCCAACGCTGTCCATCTTCTCCAGGCTCATTGGCATTTTGGAAAGAGCACCCATTTTCTGCTCTGTTTTGAATCTTAGGTAATCAGTCAGCTGGTCTTGAATGTTTACAGGGCCATCGTCGCTATAGTATCCACACGTATTGCAGTCCTTAATGCGTTTGTCCTCACGTGGCCAGTCTTAGCCGCAGAAGTGCTGCTCTCTGTGTTTTCTTTGTGGAGGCCTGTTGGAAAAAACAGCACAAAATGATGATGCTGTGGCCACCTAACAGGTACAGCTCTGTGTGGGTCTCCTCTAGTCCTTTGTCTGTTAAGGCTCTGGTTGCAATGCAGTGGGCTGTGTCGGCTCTGTGGGGCCATGTGAAGCTGGCAATGGCTGTGTCTTCATTAGTAGTGTCTTCATTTGCTCTTTTTCACGGCAGCTCAGCTCCCTGAAACTGCTTGTGTCCCAGCTGTTAGGTAGGAGAAAAGATGATATATGTTGATGATATGTGGGGGTTGGAAGATCTTTCTTATGAGGAAAGGCTGAGGGAGTTGGGTCTTTTTAGTCTGGAGAAGAGAGGACTGAGGGGGGATCTCGTCAATGTCTAAAAATACTTAAAGGGAGGGTGCCAGGAGGAGGGGGCTAGTCTTTTTTCAGTGGTGCCCAATGATAGGGCAAGAGGTAACGGGCACAAACTTGAACACAGGAAATTCCATCTCAACATGAGGAGGAACTTCTTGACTTTGAGGGTGGCAGAGCACTGGCACAGGCTGCCCAGAGAGGTGGTGGAGTCTCCGACTCTGGAGACATTCCAAACCCACCTGGATGCCATCCTGTGCCGCCTGCTGTAGGTGGACCTGCTCTGGCAGGGGGTTGGACCAGATGATCTCTAGAGATCCCTTCTAACCCCTAACATTCTGTGATTCTGTTAACGCATATCAAATATCTTGGCTAATTTTCCTTTTCATTGCTTGCACAAACATGCTTACTGCTATCTAGCAAGTGTAGGCATTCTGTCACCTATAAGGTATTGATTTACTGGGAGGTTAGGAGGGCTGTTGCCTTAGGCACCATCTCCCACCCCGTCGCCACATGCATATTGTCATCTCAGCCGCCATAATTAATCTAGTCTTCCTCCTGCGCTGTGCAAGGATGTGGGCTTGTCTTGGTGGCTCTGCAGGCGTGGGAATGAGAAATAATGGCTTCCCGTGACCAGACAACTGTTGCCTCTTACCCTGCTTTGCGGGAGGGTGTTGGGAGACAGGTAGAACTTGTGTATACCAGTTTGGGCAGTGATCTGGTTTGAATGTTCAGGACCTACTGTGGGCTCACCATCTTCTGCAACTGGAAACGTGACACCCCTGCCTTAACCCACGGTCATGCAGGAGGTCTGGGCAGAGCTGGGGGAATGAACACGATTCCAGTACAAACCTTCTTCCTTCCTTCTCTCTGTCATAGCTGCCTGCACCTTGCAGAAAACATAGTTCTCCCCTGGCTGTGGCTTGGTGTGGAGGGACAGGAACTGTGGCAAGAACCTGGTTAGGTATCTGTGGATTCCCCCATAACCTGTCCCCAGTAAAAAGAGTAGTAATGTGTGCTTTACAATTATGTCTCTTCAGCTTGAGATCAGTGAAGGCTTGTATAACTGTTGCTGGCTCCATGTGGAACATGCAGGAAGGTATCTTCCACCTGGTGATCCAAGCGTGGCTTGATTTTTATAGATCGGGATTTAATGATGATGTAGTGAACTTTTAAACTGAGGGAACTTGGAAGTTGTTATTGTGTTAAACACTTCAGATTTATATTATCTCACATTTCATACAGTTGTTATGGCTGTGGGTATCTTTTGTCATCATATCCCCATCTGACTTGAAAGAAGAGCAAGTGTTTGTATCTTGGATATAGTTGTTGGATTTCATTAGATGACAGGACTTGGAAGTAAACACTGGGCAGATCTCCAGGCTGGCGCACACTGGCAAACCTGCAGCTTTGGTACTGTGGAGCTGACCTCCACGGATACAGCTCTGGAAGAATCGCTGTTCCTGCCTCTGCAGCTGGGGGGAAGAAAAAAACCCCAACCAAAACGAAACAAAAAAAACACTGAAAAACTAAAAAGACCCTTTCTCTCTCTCCCCCCCATTTCCCTTATTTTTTTGTCTGGCAGGGAGCAGAGAGGAAGATCAGGGATGAAGAGCGAAAGCAAAGCAAAAGAAAAGGCAAGTGCACTGACCCCAGCTCTCAGTTGAATGCCTGTAAGTAGAAATTACTCCGTTGATATTTTAAATATTGTATTGCATTTTGCTTACAAATAACTTGTGCGGTAGTCAATTTTTATCCCCTATGGAACAGTGTTTGTTTTAAGCAGCTGCTTATGGAACCATTGTGTTTTGCAACATAGTGAGTCACTTAAGATTTTGTTTCTACCTAGTTCTTCTTGCCTAAGGCAGGGTCCTGCTGTGTTTTCAGTCGGGTATGGTCCTTAGCCATTGAAATGACAGGGCGAGTGTGTGATTTTTTTTTTTAGGCACTGCTGGAGCCCCTGCAGCTTTGTGTGGCAGCGAGTGCTGGAGCTGTTCCAAGCGTTTCCAGGTTGATTCTAAACTTAGGCTTTAACTTATGTTAAAAATATGTTCATAACTGTGCAGCAAGGCAGCGGCAGCGTTGCGACTGAGCCTCCCAGCCTTACACTCCCTCTTCCAGAGCAAAGTGGTCTTTAGTAAATCATCTCAATGGAAAATGTGAAGCGTGTGAAGGCCGCAGCACTTGTAGTATGTCAAGGCTGTGGAGCTTCTTCCGGCTGAGCATCTTTCCTTTAACCGCCGCAGATGACTGCAACTGATCCTGTGTTTGGATGACTAGTTACTCACCAGCAGAGCTGCTTAGAGGAAAGTGTATCTCCCTGCTCTTCCTTTGCACGGGGCAGGTGCGTGCTTCCCCTGGCTCTTCTCGGCGTGCTTGTCAGGGCTGTGCTTTTAACAGTCCAACTGGTTCAACAAGCATGCACCTCACGGCTTGCTGGGCAGGATTTTCCTGACACAGCAGGTACAGGCTGCTGGAACAGCTTCAGAAGAAGATTATGCTATGAGGGAACCCGTTTGCTCAAGGACAGTTGCAGAAAGGGCTCGGTTTGTGGTTTTTTTCCCAAAGTACGTGGTGTGAAAGGTAGGTTTATAGCACACTGTTAGCACTTCACAAATGTAGCCCCAACATCTCCCAGAAGACTACTGCATGCAGTCCTTTGCATAATGGCTGGAAAATGCAAACAGTTTGAATGCAGGTTTCCAGGATCATCTTATGTCACAAAAGCTGCTTTCCAGTGTGAATTTCCTAGGCTTGGGCTTAGCCTGATGTGACCTTTGCTCTCCGGGAAAGTACAGTCCATTGCTGTTTAGCTCTTGAGTGGGAAGGTTTTGATTGCTTTAAGCCACAAGCTATTATACACACCTACAGGATCACAAATGCCATGTGTGCATGGACTCACCAAGAGCAGAGATAGTTTGTGACTTCTGGAAAAAGTTATTTTCTACAGGGACTGAGCAATCTTTAAAAAAATCAATTTTGCAAGGGGGGGAAAAAAAATTATATTTTCCACGGGGGATGCAAGAAGTGAAGTGTTTTGCTTGCAAAAAATCAAAATGTTTCCACTTGGTAAAATGAGTGGAAGTTTTCAGCTTGGGGTGAGTTTTACACAAACATGTTTGAAGTGCACTTTAAGGCACCTCCTCCTCCCTGTCTCCCAAACGGGTCTTTGTGGGTGACGTCTGTCCAGTTGGTGGGTTGTGTCACGTCAGCTGGTACCTTGTGAGAACTGAAGTGCTCTGTGGAAGACGCTGCTGGTCCCGGTGGGGGATGAACTGGGGTCCAGCAGCTTGAGGTGACCAGGATGAGCAATGAGATGAACAAAAATTTAATATTTGAAAGTGTGGAATTAAAATGTAACTGAATGTCCATCTTGCAAGAGACAGTATTTGCGCCGCCTCTGAAGTGCAATTAGTGCTTCTGTGGTGCAGTCTCTTTGAGGGGCTCCCAACGGGAACTGTGTGCGTTGTAGGTTGTCTCTTTGTCTTCTTTCTGCCATGGGAAATCCAGCAACCTTCTGAGAGAATGGATGGGGAAAAGAGGGGACTCGAACTAGCTTTTACCCTCTGGCTGGATGGTTTGCTTGGTACATGGGGGGCCTGTGTTTTCTCTGTTTGGGTGAGTCACCAGGCCGTTCTCCACCCCAGTTTAATATCTGAACAAAGTCCAGCAACTCACTTGGAGACATGGAGCAACGTCTACTCCTCTGTGACACAAGCTGTTTCCTCGGGGTCCAAGCCCTCATGTGAGAGATAGACAACCCAGCTTCAAACTCCTCTACCTCAGGAGCTTCTCCCTTTGACCCTGACGGCAGAGGACCTTTGTTCAAGAGCATATGTACCTCTTAAATCATGTAGGAAAGCCACAGCCTCGTTAGTGTCTTCACCATCCTCTATTCCAATCTTTGGTCTCTCTGCAGTTTCTGATGTCAAAGTGCCAATGCTTCCCTCGCACAAACGTACCGACATCACCGTCTTCAAGCCCTTCATGGATCTAGACACTCAGCCAGTCCTTTTCATTCCTGATGTTCACTTTGCAAATCTTCAGCGTGGGGCTCACGTAAGTAAACCTTGCAGGTGTGGGGATGAGGAGGACTGTGGGATGTATTTGCAAAAAGCCTAGGATGCTGTGTATATGTATATAGGCATGAAATGCCAGATTATCTGCACTGGTGCTGTGAATAAATATAGGCAGAGACTCGTGTGAGCAAGAGACACTGTTCCTAGTTGCATTAACTGGGAATGTTTCATGAATAAATTATTTGCCTATGAACTCCCGTTTCCATGAACCTGAAATAATGTTTCCAAAGCGTCTCCAGTCAAGAGTTCATTGAATGAACTGCAGGCTGGTTTTTTCTCTTGTAAAATCCATTGGGTTCCTGGTGCGCTGCTGTAGACCTCGGGCTCCTCCAGCCTGCTGCTGCAGGGTGAAAAGCTGTTCTGTGGAACTGGCAACGGTGCAGGCTCTGTGATCCGCTGCCAGAGTGCCCTGCCTCTGTTCCTGGAAAGTCCAAGCTGACGGGAAACTGGAAGGGAAAAAATTAGAGTGCAACCAGGTTTCAAATCTTGAACTTTGCTGTGCTGGGAGTTCTGGCGTGCTCTAACAGAATCTAAACCTTACTTTTTACGAGCATTGCCTAAACTTCTAACAGGGATGGAGGATCAACTTGTATCCATAAGCCTGACTTTTTCCGCGTGTTTTCCTACGAAGGTTCTAGTGATGACCTCTGTCAGAAGACTCCATGCCAGTCCAGATAGAAAGCTAGTTAGCTCTTGTGCGCTCCTGTGTCTCTCATTTGAGATCCTTTAATTTCTCTTTATGAAAAAAGGTAGAAAAGATGCTTACTGGTTTTTGGAAGATGGAACCAAAGTATCATTTGATACAGGGTTGAAAGATAATAAGAGGAAATGAGTTCTAGTTCTGGATAAAAGTGCAAAATATTATTCGTATATTAAAGTGAAGGCCAATGTTTATTGCTTGGACCAAAGCACCTTGCTTCTAGTAGCTTAGTTGTGGCTGGCTCCCTGCACGACAGCCTTGGTTTCCCCTCTGTCCTGTGCTGATGTGCTTCATAGAATTGTAGAGTCACTTGGCTTGGAAGGGACCTTCAAGATCATCGAGTCCAACTCGTGCTTACGAGCAAGTAGGGTAGGTGAGCCATCCGCCTGTCCCTTGCAGCTCCTGCCATGGGCTCAGGGGTTTCATCTCCTTTAACTTGATGCTGTTGGACCTCTGCTCCTGCCGGATGCAGCAGGATTGTTGTTCCATGCCAGTGACTCTTTAACGCAAACAAAGCTATTGCTAAGTTGCTCTTAACAGATAGCACTTAGAGGGATGGGGAGAGCATTGCTGACAAGGCCACGTTACACCAGCTAATGGGTCTGTCCTTATGCAACTTTGTTTTGTAGTGTTCAGAGCCCTGTGTAGTGTTTTCCAACGACGAGGTTCTCAATAGCTAGCTGATTCAGCGTGTTTTTTCTGCCTATGTCAAGAAACTCTCCCCTTTGTTTTAAAAGGTCCTTCCTGTTGCTTCAGAAGAACTGGAGGGTGAAAGGTAAGAACAGTGCTACTTCAGCCTACTGAAGTCTTGCTTTCAGTCAGTGGGGTTAGTCCCTGTAATTGTGCCGCTGCTAACTTTTTGCCCTGTTAATGACAGCTCCAACCTGAAGAGAGGAGCCTATATCGGGGAAGAGGACTTTATCGCTACTCCTAATAAGATGGCCAGAATAGAAGAACCAAAAAGAGGTATCATTTTCTTCTTTCAGTGACTGAATTATGGGAGTACTTGTCCATCACAATAAAGAGATGCATCTGAGGTTAAAGAGTCATTTTAATTTATTTTGGAGTATACTTTAGCTTGATCTTTCTGGCTTTGAGTAGTAATAGACAGAGTTTGTGTATCAGGATGTAGTTCAGCTCTAAATCTTCCACAATGTCAGAATTCCTGGGTTTTTCTGCCAGCTCGGACTAGTTGGCTCTGAACCTGTAAGGCAAGAGACTCAGAGGAGGTGAGTAGTTTACCAGTCTCCTTGGCAGACTCGGGGAGAGAATATATCACGTAATCCACTACAAAGTACTTTGGAAATCTCCAAGACTTTAAGCAATGAGTGCCAAGAACTGGTTCTGGGTATAAAACTGTTGCATAGTGCTGGAAAATGGGCTGCTCACTGCTGAGAACCCAAACTGAGAGAATATTCTGCTTATTTTTAACCTGTTGTCAACCTTTGCAATTTGGTGTGGGATTGGATGTTGCTGTGGTGTTGTGGAAGATGAGAGGTCTCTTTGGAGATGTGGTGGATTACGTGCCTGATGACAGCCATGTGTGGAAGGACCATGACAAAGCTTAAAAGCTTAAAAGAGGAGGATTAAACTTGTGGTGCGGTGAAGATTAAGTCTAGCAATTCTGACCTTAATGGGGCTGCACTTCTGTAGTCTGGATAAACTAGTAAGGAAGGATAGGTTTTATAAAAGGAAATTAGACTTCTTGTGTTCTGTTGTTCTGATATACCATAAAACAAGACCCATGGGATTGTCTCTCTTTTGGCTGGTGTATTACCTGACCTGTGCTGTAACTGAGAGTGTGTGCGCTGTCTTCATGTTTTAAATCTACAGTCCTCCTTTTATAAGCCTGCCTTTAGCAGAAGAAATCAGTCAAGGTGCTGTGCTGTCCTGAGTTCACCTTGTTCAATTAGATATGCCAGTAATTGTTCCGTGTTGTAGGTGTGTCAAAGCTGTAGCTGATGAACCCTTGTAAACAATCCAGGCTGCAATACCTAGTCATTAGAAGATGGATTAAAGACAGCAAAGCTGTTAAAGTCCAAGCTTTCTTGCTCTCATGGCTTATTCCTCAGCCTTAATGCGGTTTTGATGAGGCTGATGTTACATGCAATGACTCTCTGCTAGCTTGAGAACACTGGGGATGCTGACCTAATCGGGTTTTTTATTCTTTCATTTCCCTCCTAGCAGGGGACTAAGTCTGCACTGTGTGTCAGCTGGGGTGGTATGAGTGTTACTGAAACGTGGCAAGGGGTAGGAGGAGAAATGAGACAGCATAGGAGGAGCAGAGGACTGTACAAATAAAGTATTTTAAAATGAGGAGGTGGCCAGGATAGCTTCACCTGCTGTGATAGCATGTGTCAAATCATTTTATTGTGCAAAGTCTTATGGCAGATGACCTGTGAAATACGGATACCCAGGAGTCTCAAAGCTGTATGTGTTGCATTCTACCTTTCTGTGTTTCAGATATAACGTCTTCCTTTTAAATAATAGAGAAAATAGGAAATAGAGGAAAAATTTAGAAGTATTTTGACAGTAAAGATGCTTGAGCACACGGTATTTTTGTGTGCAAAAACTATGTTTTGAGCTAACTTAGCTATGTTTGAATTTGATGCAGTCTTATATACGTATGTATATCTCTTCATGAGATCCTCAATGTATATTATTCTGTACTTAACCATTATCATATACAGGTTGGTTTTGAGGAGCAATTATGGAGTAAATCTCTCTCTGATTTGCTTTTCAGTGTTGCTGTATGTCCGAAAAGAGACAGAGGAAGTCTTTGACGCATTAATGTTAAAGACGCCATCTCTGAAAGGTCTAATGGAAGCGGTAAGTAATAAAGCAATTTAATAGTCCTTGCCACTAATTTGAGAAAAAGTGGGTGTAGTCCCTTGCTATCCAGTCCTTGTATGCTGGACTATCACAGGAGCTGGACTTTGCTGGGGAGACGGCTTGTGTCCACATATTCCTGCTCTTCTGGATAAGAAGCATAAGGCTGACTTCCTTTCAATCATATGGAAATTACTGTAAATAATGCTTTAATTCATTACTAATGGACTTCAGGAAGCTTCCCTTTTATGTGTCTTACCCTACATCTGTGAGGTCTGGATCTAAGAAGGTGTTTCCCAGCCTTCCCAAAAATCCAGGTGTTTCAAGCTTGATGACTGGACACCCGAGCCCCAAAGGGACAGGCACAGCTGGAGAGGGCTCCTTCTAGGCTTGCCTCTTACGCAGGCTCTGCTTTGGCCAAGCTGCAGAAGCAGCTGTGTGTGACTTTTCGTAGCTGCATCCAAAAACGGTCAGCGGACTCCCACTGTGGGTGTCCCTCACGTCAGAGAGGGTATTTTAATTAGAGGATGGAGTGATTTCCAGAATGTGTTCAGTGGTTTGGGCGTATTTCAGTCTTTCAAAGCCTCGTTTGGGGGCCTGCCTTCCCCTTTCATGATCTGTTCATGAAGAGGTTCAGGTCCCAGCTTCTGAGTGTGCTTGAAAACTTTTGTCTGTCTGTGCACACGTGTGTGAAATTGCTCTCTGGTGCTTGACTTCCAGAATAGCCTTCCACTACCCCTGCTGCAGCAGTGCTGCAAAGGAAATACAGAGCTTAACTCCAAGGAATGGTGTAATGTTTGGCGCGAGCTCAAAACTGACGTTTCTGGCTGCCTCTTTCTGTGACTAATGCCTTGTCGGTGCTCGGAGGACAGAGGCTTTGGGGCTGTACAGCCCAGTCTTGCTGTTAGCTTTGGGACCTGGAGACGGTTCCGCAACCTGAAGCGCTCTCTTCCTGGCGGTGGGGCTTTGTCAGCAAGGCAGGCTGGAGATGGGGGCTAGTGGGGTGGGAGAGTGAAGGCTGTGAAGTCCTCTCCTACCCCGTGGTCCTGAAGGGAAGCTGCACTTCTGTTGTTTCACTTCTTAAAGCAAGGAACCAGCAGCTTGGAGGAAACTCCCTGTGCTTTTTGCATCTTGATATGGCGTATTGGTTTGGTACTTGCTGTCCGTGTGGTAGGAGCGATTTGCCAAAGTTAACCAGGCTTAGACTGCTGACCTTGTGGCTTTCTGGGGGTTTGTGCCACGGTTAGTGGCTGTGGTTTCACACTGAGGTCGCCCTGCTGGGTAAGGCGGAGATTTCTGATCAGCTTGTGACCTTAGCAGTGGAGATCTTCACTCTGTTGCTATTTTCTTCCTGTGCCAGCTGCTGTAATGACTAGTTTTCACCTGATCCCTCTGACACCAAATTTAAAAATGGTTTCCGATACGCGAAGAGAACAGAGAGCCAAGAGAGGATGAGAAAAGGATGAGAACCAGGGTGTGGTGTGGGCTTTTTTTTTTTCCCTGTGTGGGCTTTGTGTTGTGGGGACAGGGGGGTGCTGTATGAGAAGTCAGTGGCCAAGTTTAGAACGTGATTAATTTCTTTGCACAGAAGTTGGCAGACTGCGGAGGAGGGGTTCTCATCCGTAGGCTTATGCTGTAGTTCAGGATTTAGTATTGCCTTTACAGGGCACAGTGGTTGTTTTGATTTGCAGGCCTTTTATTGTTCCTCTCTGTAAAATAGGAAGTGGAGGGCAGTGCCAGCAGTCTCCGTGCTTCACAAATGCTTTTTTTTTCTTTTGTTCTAGATATCTGACAAGTATGATGTTCCTTTTGATAAAATAGGAAAAATCTTCAAAAAATGTAAAAAAGGGTGAGTATGTAACTGTCTGAGAACAGGAACTCCTTTTTTTTTTTTTTTCAAACCTGTGGGCAAATCTGCTTTGTAGTTCCTCCATGTACCACACAATGCAAATGCCACTTGTGGATGTGTGTTTGTGGATGTAACGTACTAATCCTGTTCCAGTGTCATTCATAGAGCAGAAGACCAGAAGGGTCCTATAGAAGTATGTGATCTGACTTCAGTAATTTTCTTGTGGTTTTTATTTCTAAAATCATTTTGGTGTCTTAGCCCCTTCCCCAAAGCCTCTCTGGCTGGAAAAATACATCCTTTAGTCACCTTTGGAATGTAGTTCCAAGGCCTGTGCTTTCATAGCAGAATTATCCCACCAGAATAACTGCGAAGGATTTGAATTGATGGTAGCTAAACCACTGCTAAGGGCAGCTTTGTGTGTGTGTGGATAAGAAAGACCAGCTAGATCTGCTGTAGGAAGCCATGGGTCAGAGATAGGCGAGCAGGGACCTTGTGTTACTTCTGAACAGGCCAGGTGCTCTTGATTGAGGGCACGTCTGCTGTCTTTGGCATTCAGGACGGTAATATTGGTAATATTTCCTGACTTATTTTATTTTTCCAGAATTCTGGTCAACATGGACGATAACATTGTGAAACACTATTCTAATGAAGATACCTTCCAGTTGCAGATTGAAGAAGTTGGAGGATCTTACAAGCTCACTCTCACTGAGATCTAAGACCATGGATCCTCTGTGGATTTTAAACAAAGGTCTCAAGTGAACATTTTCCCATAATTTTAGGATGTTGGGCAAAACACTAATCACCTTCTCCAGAAGAAAGCCAGGCATTGACTTATTCTGGGGAGCAGAGCAGTGTTTTAACTTAATACATTTGTGTTTCTGTTCTTTCCAAAGAACGTTGTAATGCTCATGACCTTATTTGCACTTGAAATGAGCGAGCAAAGACCTGCGATTAAATAGAGAGCATGTATAAAACACTAGTAAATATGGGAGGGGAAAACCCCTGGAAGGTGGCCTTTTAGAGTGGTGATATCTTATTTATCTATTCAGTATCCATGTTTGAGCCCGTTATCAGATAATACCATTTTATTGGACTGTTTTCTTCTAGGTAGAGCTGCAAAACTACTAATTGATACTAGTAGGAATTGCATGCAGGTTGGAGAAAAGTCTTTATAATGTTTACTCTTGAACAGGGGCAGACTGTTGAAATCACTTGTGTCATTTGGGGGGGGACGTAAAACTGCCTTGCTTATGAAGAACTCGCCTTAGTAACTGTGTGAACTCTCATCAGATGAAGCTATATTGTATATAAGTGCAATATATTTTTGAAGGTTTGTAAATGTGTACATACAAGTGATATATAATATATATATATAAAATATGGTGTTCTGTATATACCGTGAATATATGCAATGAAGCCCATCTAAAAGGATGCCATATACAGAGAAAACAAATATTTAATGTAACTATTTAAGAATGGACAAACCCTTAACATGCACCAAAGGTGAGCACACGTTTGTACGTTCATAGAAGGCACAAGAGACCTGCTTCTTCAATATGGATCTTCCTACACGGAAGGGAAAAGGTACTGGCTCTCTCCTCAACCCTCCTGCACAGGAAGGCGATGGCAGTCCTGGCTTCTCTGACGAACTGCCAGGTTGAGCCCCAAAACAGCTGCGTACTGTTGCCCTGGGAGGTAATTTGGGCCGAGTCTGAGAGCTGGGTCCCAAGAGGAGCTGAGCAGATGCAGTTTCCTTGACATCTCACTTCTAGGGGTCAGGGAAAAGGTCTCCTGGAGGGTGGATTTTTCTTTCTTTTTTTTGTATTAGTGTACTTAAGACTCAGCTGAATGCTGCCCACAGCAGCAGCTCAGGCTGGATGAACTCGTGGTTTGGAGACAGCTTGCAAGATCCTAGGATATTGACAACTGGAAGTGCGCAGGCAAGGCTTTTGAGAGAGGAAGGCAACAGCCCAGCTCAGCAGGCCACGTCCTGGTGGGGACTAAGGGCTGCAAGCGGGTTAAGCATTCCTGGTGCGTGTACATCACCAGGCATCGACCCGCTGCTGAGGTGGAGAGACCAAACGGGGCTGGTAGCAGGTGCCCTGAGCCCAACCCCAGCTGGGAGCGCCAAACACCTCCAAAAAATACTGCTCTGCAGTAGGTTGTACAGTATTTACTCATCGTGTGCGTATGCTTATGAAGGAAAGGCACCCTCTGGTTAGTAGCAAGTGAGAGAGGAACATTTAAACAGCAGCACTTGGCTCAAAGGCAAAACCTGCATTACGGGGTGAGCGGATGAGCGTGAGTACCAGGTCCAGTGTCACTCAGTGCTTTGTTAGGGATCTAGATAATGAAAGAGAAATTTATAATGCTTTCAGGCAGCACAAAGCTGGGAAGAGCTTCAGGTGCATCACCTAGGATGTGAAGGTCAATCTGGATAGGCTGGAGAAATAGTCTGGAAGAGTATGATAGGATTCTACTTAATGGTTAACGATTCTACTTAACAGTTAATGAATTGTAACTGAATGTTGTTCAGTTGTGTCATGCTGCTGTTTGGAAGAGGGAGGCAAACACCATGTTGAGTTGATAAACAGGAGCATGACCTGCAAGAAATGGGAGACCCGCCTTTTGCTCTACTTGGCATCGCCGAGGCCTCCGCTGGAGCGCCGTGCCCTGTGCTGAGACCAGCCCCTCCAGCAGAGCCGAGTCCTATCAGATATCTCGGGGAGGCCAGACCACCTGGTCCTCCAGGCAGAGCTCATGGCTTGCGAGGAGGAAGGGTTGGATGAGTTGCCTGGTGAAGGGCCACCTTCAGAAGAGAAGGTTGAGGGGAGCAGCCTCCCAATGCGTGGAAGTGTTCTCCCAGTCCATCGCAAGCGCAGTGAGAAGTGGTCGTAAATTGCAGAAATTCAGGTTAGGCGTCAAGGGGGTTTTCCCTAGTGGGAAGAGCAGGTTGCCCAGGGAGGGCGGTGGAGTTTGGCATCGAAGGTCTTTAGAGCCAGGCTGGGTGGATGTAGCTCCGGACTGTCACAGGTACATGTGATTCTCCCGTGGTGCTGAGACTAGGTGACTACTTGAAGTCCCTCCCCCCCATATTTTTTAATAATGTACATGAAATAGTATTTTGGGATTTGTGTTCAGACCAATCCTGAGCTGGTTCATAGACCGCTCCGTTCGCCCCTCCTTCCTCTTCCTCCTGCTCCTCCACTGACAGCCCCCACGGAGGCTTCCCAGCACTCTGGGCACTCTGTGGTCCCCTCTTCACTCTGAGGCTGGAGTCAAGCAAACTCCACATGGCTGTATCTGTGACCGTGGGCACGTGGATGGTAGCCCGTGGGCTTGCAGCCAAAGGAACACGGGGGCTGAAGAGACCTGGCCAACACGTGCCACCCCCTGCAGGAATCCACTGCCTGCAGAGCAGCCATGGGACTCGCACCCGGCCGACCGAGCCACCGCTTGGGCTTCCCTTCATCAGCCACGGGGAATGATGTTACTATGGCAAGGGAATTTTTTTTTAAACCTGATATATAGAATACATATATTTACATATTTTTATTGAAAATGGAAGTTTTATTACAGAAACTCAGTCTAGGGTCAGGGAAGTAGATTTAGAGTCTCTATAGAGGTAGGATTGACATGAGCGTTATTTCTTTTTACTGTTTAATGAAGTATGTGAAAAAAACCTGATGATTGTTTTCCACTATAAGATATTCTGGGACACGGGTCTTGTAACAGTAGCAGCAATGTCATGTATGTTTTATGAAACTGATTTTTTTGGTTTTGCCTGCTGTTTTTTAATTGAAAAATGTATTTTAAACCAAGCTATTAAATTTTATATGTTCATTTCTAATGATGAGTCTTTTATCTAGTAAACGGATCTGCCCTTCTCTCTCTATTTTCACTTTGACAGGGGAATCTGTAAGACAAAACCTCCGTGGTTGTTTAGTAGTGTTTCTTCTTTGCAGAAGAAAAGAATGGCAGTGCCAGACTGTCTGTTATTCCCACATGAGGAATGATTAGTTCCATTCTCATTCCCTGTTTGATTTCAACCAACCTCATGCGGTTTTGGGCGTGGGGAAGCCGTGGAGCATTGTGTTTTAGAAGGACGCTTTCCTTTGGCAGTAAAACAAACCCAAAAAGCCCTGGGTGAGCTGGGATGGGTGGTGGGTCAGTGGTGCCTGATGGTCTCTGCTGGAAGTTGAACAAAAGCGTTGCCACCTTGTGTGCCCTGGGCAGTGCCCGTGGGGTCTTCCCTGGCTGTGGGTGCCAGCAGCCATCCCTGGTCCCAGCGATCTCCTGGTCACCAGCCTGTAGTTGCTACAGGAGAAGCTGGTTGTGACTGGCGCGTCCCTGGTGGTGCGGGACTGCTGGTGAAGCTGCAGGCATTGACTTTCCCGAGATGACAACGCACCGTTAAAGGCCACGCCAATTCTCCAGACTGATCCTAGCACTGCTGTTGCTCTGGTGTCAAGAGTGGTGTTTGCTGCCTCTCTTCCGCCGTTAGAAGGTGTCTGGACAAGCTTTTGCTTTAGCTGCCTCCCCAGCCCCTGCGGGCTGCTGCCCCGGGGCAGCTCCAGTGCCGGCACCTTCCCAAGCGCTGGGCTTGCGTCAGCACGTCTTGGGCTCCACGGGGAGCAGCGTGGGAGGCAGAAGTTTTTCTGGGCTAGAAAAAGGCAGGTGACTATTTCTTTACTTACTTATTTCTAGTTATGGTATGGGCTGTGCTGGCAGAGTTTGCGTCCCAGGTGTAGGAAGGTGCTGCAGGACGTGGCCCGGCCAGTCCTGGGGTGATGCTGAGCGTCATCTCCACCCAGGCTGGTGCCCGCTGAGCGGGGTTCGGCCCCTGCACGCTGGGTTTGTGGCGTGGTGGCCGTCTCGCAGCAAACCTCAGCCTGAGGCTGGACCCACTGCAGGGCTGCTGCTGCCTCTTCGGGGGTGCGATGGCTTCGTCTTCCCGAGCCTCTGCGCGGCGTCCGTGTGTGCACCCACCCCATCCCTCCTTCCCCCTGCCCCTCGCGCCCCACTTGGACCCCCTCAGAAGAGGGGTGGGGGCTGTGACTCCGATTCCCAAATCTCCAGTGGTGTGGACTAAGGTGAGACAGCTCTCAAGGTCCGCGCACATTAGCTTAATTAGGTCCATGATAATTGGTTGAGTATATGACAAATTAAGGCAAGCAGTAAAGTACAGCTTGCATTACTTAACAGATGTACCACAGATTATGGTAGGCAGCACTTGTGTCCTGGTTTGAGGTAAAACAGGACCAATTTTGTTCAGTAACTCTGCTTTCTAACTAGGCCTCTGCCAACTGCTGAAATTAACAGCGTATTGTGTAGAAAACTGCTGTTTCTCAGAGTGTTAAGACCCATGTTTATAGCTGATGCCAAGGCACGGTGTGCAGAGAGGCTCTTGCTTATACTTATTGCTATAACAGCCAAGGGCAGCCAAATTTGTTATTTGCCCCTTTGGAGAGCCAGAAGTGGAAAAGCACAGAGGGGTCCCACCTGTGGTGAGGAGCGGACAGGACAGGGGACCCAAAACTGACCAACAGGGTGTTCCATCCCATCTGCATCATGCTCAGTGTAAAAGCTGAGGGATCAAAGGGTCAGGGGTCTTTCTTCAATGGCCGGAGTCCGAGGATGACGAGATGAGGAGATCTGTTCATCTGTCTTTGATCCTTACACGAGTGTTCCAGAATCCAGTTCCCATCCATCACTGAGTCCAGTCTGGGACTTCCCCAGTGGCTGCTGGTGACGTGACTGTCACCCTGGGAGCTTGATACAGTTTTGTATATGTTTCATTATTATTTTCTTTTTATTATTTTATTCTTTATATTTCATTAAAGTAGTTTAGTTCTTACTAAACTAGTCTCTCTTCTCCTCTCTCTCCTGCTCGGCAGGAGTGAAGTAAGCCGAGAGACAGATGTTCCCTCTCTCTATTCCTCTCAATCCAGCCCAAACCCACGAGAATTTGCCATCAGATATGCTGTGAGTTACGGCGAGCAGTGAGGTGTGCCTTGTGTTATTTGCTTAACTCTAAGAGGAAACAGAGCGTGCGAGATCGATCACCAGTCCTGGTTCCAGCGTTGGTCCAACCAACGGGAGGGGGTGAAGTGGGGGGTCTCTGGTTCGTAGGAACGCCCTTCTGTGTGCTCCCCGAAGAAGAAATTGTCTCACCACCTTCTAGGGGCACTTATCTTCTCCTTTTATGCTCACCTTATCAGTACGACCTGCCCCATTATTACAGTGATGGTTTTGTCTCAGGTTTCCCCCCTCCCCAGGTGGGCTGGAGCACCAGGATTTGGGTGGGGGCCCAAGTGCTATAGTCAATCTTAATACCCATTTCACGGATAATGAGGTGAGGTCATTCATCGGATGGGATGGTCCCAAAACAGAGAACTGAGAGCTGAGCAGACCCATTTGGCTTTCAAAAGGCTTCCTCCCTCCATGTTATTGAGATGAGATGAGCTTCTCCCCACCTGAGTCACCCAGGAGATAAGCCGGTGTCAGCCTTATCAGTGCTCTGGCAAGGCCAGACTTGGTGCCATTGTCCAATGCCAAGTACCAAGGTACTTGGGAGTGTTTGAGACATTCAGAAAGGTTGGAAGGGCTCCCCTCCACCCCTTTATCTCTCCTCAGCCTGCTTCCTCTCCTACACCACCCCATCAGCCCTTTTCTGTTCATCTAGTGAATTTCAAGAAAAGTGTGTTTTTAAGCAGCTCTTACCTGCAGCCCAGCATCAGGGGATGAAAGGTGAACTTCCACCAAAAAAAAAAAANCTCCTAAGCCAGGCAGCCTTACAAGGAGAGCCGTGCTACTTCCCTGGGGCTGGACTTGGGGCTCTGGTATCACAAACATAAGCTTTTAAGGTCTGATTTTTTTTTTTTTTTTTTTTTTTTTTTTTTTGGAAAGGG
>VZSF01010900.1:668403-681541 GCA_013398295.1 Chionis minor
TTTTTTTTTTTTTTTTTTTTTGGTATGGGAAAGCTGAATTCTGCAGCTTGTTCAAGGATCTTTCATCTAAAAAGCTCCTTGCAGGGGGATTTTCGCAAGGCTTTGCAAGAGCATGGAGCTCACGTGCTCCTCTGCTTGGTTGGTTGGTTTGTTAGTTTAGATTATTTGGTTTGTTGTTGTGAATAAATTATTAAATATTAGATGATATTTAGATGACCCCTCAATGGGACGAATTGCTCTAATAAAATACGAGCTCTTATAGCTTGTTTTGCAGTTTGTCCTTGGACTACCCTACTACATCACCAGTGCACTTTGTTGGGTGCCTTTGCATAGAATCAACTTGCGCTCAAGTTCAACGCCACCAACACTGGTCACCAGCGCCCACAGCCCGCAGGACGGCTGCTCTGGAGAGGTGGCAAAATAAACACGGCTCAGGCCACCATCCGCACGCAAGCTGTGCGCGCCGGCGGACAGATCGATGGGGCAGCGGGGCATTGCCCTGCGCAAACAAGAAACTGCAAGATGCACCAAAAAGCCCGCGACCGCCCCAGCCAGGGAAACCAGCCACGAAGGAAAGAAAAGCCAAATTCTCCTTTCTGCGGCATCGCAAACTATCTCCCAAGTAACAAGCGACAGGACCAGAGGAAATGGCCTCAAGTTGTGCCAGGGGAGGTTTAGGTTGGGTATTAGGAAAAACTTCTTTACTGAAAGGGTTACCAAGCATTGGAACAGGCTGCCCAGGGAGGTGGGGGAATCGCGGTCCCTGGAGGTATTTAAAAGACAGGTAGACGTGGTGCTGAGGGACATGGTTTAGGGGTGGTTTTGGCAGTGTAGGTTTATGGTTGGACTCGATGATCTTGAAGGTCTCTTCCAACCCAAGTGATTCTGTGATTCTATGGGGGACAGCCCCGGACTCGGGGATCGACGGCAGCAAGGGGTGGTGGAGCAGGAGGCGTGGGTGGCTGCTGCCAGCCGGCTGGAAAAGGCAGTGTAAATTGGAGTGAAATATGGAGCGGGGGGTGAAAGGCTGGTGAATCGAGTCTCGCGCTTCCCCTGCACCAGGAAAACCAAGTCCCGGGGTTCCCACGTGCCCAGCAGGCGAGTGGAGCTGGCCGGAGCCCTGGCCGGGCAGCGCTGCCCCTGCCAACCTGTTGATCCAGCGCCCGCGGTTTCTGGGCTCGATGGCTTGGGGCGAAGAGGGCGCAGTGCTGCCGCCGCTGCCCCGCAGCTCGGCTTCAACCAGCTCGCCCACTCCAGCCCTCGGAGCGCGCCCGGGCAGAACCTGGTCCCCTGCCTGGAGAGACAGCTCGGCTGGAGCGGCTGCCGTCGGTAGGGACCGCGCCACGGGGCCGTGCCCAGCCCTGCTCCGAGGGGCGATGGGTGCCCGGGGACAGGCGTGCGGGAGCGCAGGGAATGGCACCCCCTGTGCCGGCAGCGCTGGGGTTGTGCCAGCGTTTGGTTTGATGCCACTTTTAGTTCTGTCATGATAAGGTTTGCTTGATTTTATTCATTTTTTTTTCCTAAAGTAAATAATTACATGAGCTTTGCAAACATTAATAAGTAAATAAAGTCAAAATGACCGCTCGGTGGTCAGCTCTGCGGGTCATCTCTCCGTAGTCTCCGCTCTGTGACTCTTCTCGCTTGAAATACTTTGCTTTGAGCCCATCTGCCAGTGCTGGCCGAGGGGTTTTTTTTGGGGGGGCAGCCCTTGGTCCCCCATCTTGTGGGTGCTGAGCCTCAAAGCGGCTCTTGCTCTCCCGCGTGCTTCCAGAAGAGCTGCAAGCGAGGGGCTGGTGGAGACTTGCCACATCGGAAGCCCCAGGTTGGGATAATGCATGAGACAAAAGGAGACAATCAGAAAAGCAGCGATGGCAAGCTAAAAAAAAGAAATCTGTTGCTGCTTACATCACCCCTTGCCGTGCCACATTGGCTGTCCCCAAATGAGCTGGCACCTCGTGGCGGTCCTGGGCAGAGCTTTGCCGGTGAGCGATCCCCCTCGGCAGGGGTGAGCTGTGCCTGTGGGATGCTCCGTGCCTGTGGGCTTCCCGCAGCTCAGCAGGGGCGATGGTTTCGGTGAGAGAGGGGCCCAAATCCTCCTGACGTCTGTGGAGGCGCCGCTTGTCCCCACTCGTCCGTGTGTGCTGTGGGGCTGGGGACCGTGGTGCTGCCCCATCCGTGACCGGCAGCTCCCTCTGGACCCCACACTGTTGCTTTTTTGAAGGAAAATTTGGAGGCCTCCTCAGGAACCGCAGAGGAAATTTTGAAGATGCCTCAAGAGGAAGAAAAATGAAGTTAATTATGACCCTTAATCACTTTCTTTTGCCATTTTTTTTTTTTTCTTCAGCTCCATCTTCCAATTCCTAAATGCTTAGGGTTAATGATGCTGTCCAATGCCATCAAATTTTCCAGTATTTCATTTCTTGGCAGAATTTCCCCCCACTGTCCTGCTTTGAAAAGCCCTTCTCTCTCTGATCCTCGAGGTTTCCTTCACCCTGCGTGACACCTGCCCATTACCCCACTGTTACTTTGCTCCAAAGGTGCATCTCCAGGCTTTTGCGAAGCGTATTCGAGCTGCCTGACGACGGCGCCGGGGAGGACGTAATACAGCGTGGCAGACCGTGCGAATGCCATGGAGTGCAGAGACAGCAGGTGGAAACCTGCCCGGCGGGGACCTGGCTGGCTGCAGCGGTGCTGGGACTTCATGCCCAGGTGAAGGGAGAAGGGGGACCTGGCCTGGGACTGACAGAGCTGCGGAAAAAATAAGCTCCGAGCCAGCCAAGTCTGTCTTTGGCTCTGGAATGGAAGCACAAACCTCCAGGTTAAGGGCAGGGTAATCACAGCTCAGCTTGTTTTGGTCAGTCGCTTGGCTTGCAGGGGGATGAGGGGTGGTGCTTGTGGAGCAGAAGGTCCTGTGGGCAAGGGCTCCGTTTGACCATGAGGTTGGGAGTTACTGGGTGTGTGGGGAAAGTTTTGGGGTGAAAGCAGCGTTTCTACACAGTCTGTGGCCTGTCCCATCCAGCAGAACTGTGAATGTTCATCCTCAGGCTCCTCTTCACAGGGTCACCATGTGGTTGAGATTGGGCAAGACCTCCACAGGTCATCTGGTCCAACCTCCCTGCTCAAGCACGGCCACACAAAGCCAGTTGCCCAGGACTGTGTCCAGATGGCTTCTGAATATCTCCAGGGATCACCCTCGCCGTGAAAAAGTGTTTCCTGATGTTCAGAAACTCCTCCTGTGTTTGAATTTGTGCCTCTCTTCTTGTGAAGGTACGTGGTGGGTCTTCTGGAGGAAACGGTGCCAAGAGCTCAGAGACATGAAGTGGTGTTTTTGTTATGAGCATGAAAATAAAATGGTACCTGCTGGTACCGGGGTGTCTCAGAGAGGGCAGAGGAGACTCGGAGGATGGGATGGCGAGAGCAGCTGGGACCGAGGCTTGAGCCGAAGTGGGAGGTGAGACAAGGAAGGGCTGCACCCTTCCTCCTGAGTGAGACAAGAGGCTTGAACGCGGGGTGCAGGGAGAGGACCAGCAGGTGGACGGTGATGCTGGGTGTTGGTGTTACAGCTCCGTGCCCAGACGCCGCGCTCTGAGCCCTGCAGCCTCATCCCACACGTGTCCTGGCAGTCTCTGAAGCCCAAGTCCTGGGCAGCCCATCGGTGTGTCCTTACCGAGCCACAGCCGAGCGCCAGGCAATCCCTTGCTGACACCCTGGAGCTTGGTCATCTCCCGGTACACCTACCCTGCTCCATCCACAGTGGATTTTAGCTAGAGATGGGATCACAGGCATCACAGAGATTGCAAGACTGAGCTCTCCTGGAGGTGAGAAGGTCCTTGATCTCTTCTGGTCTCTTCTGCTCCTTTCCTCTCTCCTTTCCAGCTTTCCATTTCCTAGGCTAAAACACTGAGTGCTGAGAAAAGAGCTTGGTATTGAATATGATGTAAATGGATTTTGCTCACAAATTGAATTAAAACTAAGAAAGCTGGGAAAGGAAAAGGCAATCCCAGAATCAAAACAGCCCAAACAACTGGTTTGAGTGGAGGAGTAAGTCATCAGATGTTAAACGGCTTAGTTCATTACCAGGAACTCTCAGAGCCAGTACGCTTCCGCCTGGGAAAGGAAGCACCAGCACAGGATGCCCACCGAGCAGCGAGCAGCGAGGAAGTCGTCTTGTGCCTGGGAGCGGTAGGTTATTTCTAACGGAAAGCACAGCCAAATTTTACAGGGAAGAACAGATACTATGTGAAAGCCGAGGGGACAGAAAATCCATAGCAGGAAGAAGGTGGCTGAAGCGCCTTCAGCTTGAAAGCCCTGGGATCATGTTGACTAGCAAAGCCCTGCAACAGTCCAGCAGGGCAGGAAAGCAGCGAGTACTTCACCTGCTCCGCAGAGGAGGGAAGTCAGGCTGTTGGGGATACTGGGGATGACAACTGGCATATGAAATGTGGATTTTTGGTGTTAGACCGTCTCCTGCGTCTCTCCCCATCAGGTGTGTTGGAGGGACCTAAAGAGCCCAAATAACACTCAGGGGTCAGTTGTGGATTCTGGCTGTTAAGACTTGGGTGAAGTAGCGCAGCCCGGAGGAGGTGCCATCTGGGCTGGCTCCGCTGGTGTGTATCCCGGTAGCCGCGGAGCGTTCCTGGCTGCAGCACCTCACTCCCCAGGGCTGCAGCTCCCCCCGCACAGCCCAGCGTGGGGCGTGGGAACGGGGGCATCCCTGAATGATACCCGCACCCTGGGAAAGCTCTGCCACGCGTGGCACCCGCTCATTTCTCTGCTCCGGTGGCACCGTGGAAGGGTGCCCAAGGGGAAAGAAATCCCGTGCAAACAGTGTTGCCCATGCTCAGGAAGAGGAAATAGCACAGCTACAAACCAGAAAAGCCACGGCGCAGAGTTAGAGCCTGAGTTTATTTTGCAGGAGTTGGCTCACTGCGTCTTCCTAACATCCCGAAGCACCGCGGTGGTGGCGGGGAAGTGCGCACCCGGGGCTGACGTAAGGATTTACCTGTGCTGTGAAAAAACTAATGGGGATTCCTTGCCCTTTTTAAGCGGACAGAGTAAAACTAAGTGGGGAAGTGCCCTTGAAAGGGGGGGGCATTAGGATCTCCACTGCGCAGGGGGGGTAACAGCGAGTGAATCCAAGCAAGCACCAGTTATGAGAAAAAGCATCGAGTCATACAAAGTAATTTTCAGCAGCCCAGCCTGGCAGGATACTTTATCCAAATCACAAGCAGGGTATGTTCGGCTCCTGAGGAAAGGGGTGGAGGAGAATGAGTCATCTGTGACCAGCAATACTGCTGGGGAAGTACCACAAGAGCAGGAATTACGGTTTTCCAGCTCCTCAGCTGGAGCAGGGATGGGATACAGGCATCGCCAGGGTGAGACACCCCCCTTAGACAGTAGGATGGGGATTTAAACTGGTAAGTGACTCAGTTGTTAGTGGCTTCTCCCCCCAAAACCCCAAAGGCTCAGAAGAATGTAGGTGGCTTTTATTGGAAAATGAAAATTGAAAAATAAATTTTATTTATTCAGCTTTTAATGGAAAATGTATTTGTCAGTAATAAAATCCCTTACTTTATTGTGTCCATTTAATATACACTGTACCTAGAGGGGACCCTCAAGAAAGCTGGAGAGGACCTTTTTACAAGGGCATGTAGAGGTAGGGTGAGGCATAATGGCTTCAAACCAGAAAAGGGTAGATTTAGATTAGATATTATGAAGAAGTTCTTTACTGTGAGGGTGGTGAGACAGTGGAACAGGTTGCCCAGGGAAGTTGTGGATGCCCCATCCCTGGAGGTGTTCAAGGCCAGGCTGGATGGGGCTTTGAGCAACGTGCTCTAGTGAGAGGTGTCCCTGCCCATAGCAGGGGGGTTGGAACTGGATGATCTTTAAGGTCCCTTCCAACCCAAACCATGCTGTGATTCTAATTGTAAAGCGTGGTGTTAATTCACATTGTAGATACAGAGGGCACTCAGGGAATATAATTATTAGTTGTATAGTGCAAGCATTGGGGGGATATTACGCTTGCAAGCCTCCCATCCCCAGCTCGTGCCTTCCTTTGCTTTGGCTGCTGTTAAACAGGGATGTGTCCTCGTCCCTGGGTTTGCCGTCCATCCTGTGGCGTGCAGCTCTGCTTGGACCCCCTGGAAGGAAAGAGGCATTGCAGAGGGACGTAGAAACCCCATCACCCGTGAGGGAGCACAGGCTGACTCAGCTGGAGACAAGCGCACCGCTGTTTTGCCCACCAAGCAGCGTTTGGGGAGGCAAAGGGAGGTGTCAGGGGGAGGAGCACAGATGGGGACCCTGCAACAGCAGTGGGCGCAGCACAGCTCAAGGAAGAACTGGTGGAAGGTGATGCTGCAGCCAGAAACCACACTGGTGAGGAGTTTATTTATAAATATATGGGTTAGGGATCACGTCTCGGTTCGGATGTCAGTGTCGTGTGACAGCTAGGTGTCGTGGGGAGGATTTTATACAGCCAAATTCATGGTGGCACTCACTCAGACCTGCTTTCTGACATTTTATGTTATGTCACAGGAAGCAGCAAGCAAAGCCGAGTGTGCAGCAAAGGGGTGGGTCAGCTTTTGATTCTTGCTCGCCTGCTCCTGCTCCTCCTGTGCACCCATGAGTGGTGAGGTGGGGAGGACCATGCTCCTGCTGCACTGGTGGCCCCACAGCCGGGAAACATCTGGAGGCAAGCAGGCTGGTGGTAGAGGCATGACTTTGTGTTTGGTGCCAATGTTGGTCACTTGAAGGCAACCATCTCATCTGTCCCCTTCTCTACACAGGGTCTTGCGTTTACCTCTATCCAAGAATGCCCTGGTTGGTCTCCTGCTCCTCCTCAGCTCCCTCATCTGTCTCATTTTCAGTGATGGTCATTATCTGCCACCCAAGATAGTTGGTTTTTTACGAGGCTTTTCCTTACTCCTAAGTTTTGCCAGGAGAGGGCCAAGACGGCAGAGGGAGAGGCTCTTTCTGCAGGGCTGTGGAAGGGAAGGGTGGGAGATGCAGCTCCAGGGAGGAGCAAGGGAAGCTGCAGGATGGAGGATGCACACCAGGGACGGGTGAGCAATTAATTCCCCAGGGATGTGCAGGGTCAGGAGTCACCACCGGGTGGGGGAAGAAAAAATATGGATAAGGCACTGGCCCAGAAGCAAAATGGATAATTATTTTAAGCTCTGCTTAGAGATGTGATCCAAGAAGCAGTAGCTTTTCATCCAGCAGCCAGGTCTGGGATGTTATGGCTCTTCCCCAGCACATAAGAAGCGCCCATTCTCAGAAAGAGGTGTTGGGGGAAGCCTTTGAAGATGCTCAGTAGTGTTGTCTTAGGTTATCAGACATGACAGGTGATGGAAGTCATACATCTAAGCCACGCAGGAAGCCCCGCCAATATCAGCCAGATAATCCTGAAGCAGTGGGAGGAATGGGAAAAAAAGTGCCAGGATCTTAAACAAACCCCCTACAGTGTCAAAAGACGCTTGGTGAGCTGCCTGCTGCAGCCGTGTGGGAAGGCCACATCGACCATCTCTTCTGACCACATATGGACCTTGGCCAAGAGCCAGCAAAGAGATAACTAAAGCCATTTGATGAGATGGCTGGATGCCTGCAATCAGCAAATCCCCCCCACCCACAGATCCCCCCCTCTGGAATTGGCACCGTGCTGTGCTCGGCGCTGTGCAGGTAGGCAGGTCAATACGGACAACGTCCTAGAGGAGATGGCAGTGTTGGTACTGGAGGACCTTCTCTCTGCCTGTGAGGACACCATTGCAAACCCCGTGTGTGAGGCCACTCCTGCCCACTGAAAGTCGGCGGTACCAGTCACCCGCAGCTGTGAGGGTGACCCATGTCCGACGGTCCAGAAGTCTCTGGTCACACGGGCCATCTTGCCAGCACGTGGGAGCTGCACGAAAACACGTCAGAGTTAGTAAAAAGTGAAAGATGATTCAGGATGAAACATGTGTTTGCACATAGGCTTGGTACCTGCCCAAGCAAGTTGCGAGATGACCAAAAGAGGGGAACATCTGTCAGCATTGCTAATGCTTTAATACGCTGTGTGTCAGCAAACACACGTGGGTTTAGCTAACAGTAATACTGGGGTGGAAAGAACGGTGAAAACAATGAACACATCCATTTAAGCAGAACAATAAATAAATAACATATCATTTTTATTTTTGCTGGTATTTTCTGGTGCCACTAAAATAAGATTAGGGCACAAATAGCAGCAGGAGAGAAACCAGATGGTGCACTCGAGCGAGCCGGTGGTGCACGAGCGTGTCATACTTATTACTGTCGCTTAATTTATTATTTCTATTAAGGTGGATCTCTGGACGGTCCTCACCTGTAATCAATATTTGTGGATGGTTTTTTTTTTTTTAATTCAGTAAACATTATGTTTCACATAACTTGGAAAAAATCTGGTCGAGTGGTGATTTCTCTCTGCAGTACTGCCAGGTCTTAGGAAGTATTTGATGCAGTCAGTATTTTTTCAGGTGGAAACATGTTTTGGGGAGTGGAGAGCAAGAAAAAAAAAATATTGGCAGTGTGTGTTTATTTTATAAGCACCTTGGGTCCAAAATAAAGTGGGAAACAGCGTGCATGACTCTTCTCTTAAACCCTTTCCTTTTGCCGTAACCTGGCTGTGTTTCCTTACGCCCTGCTGGCTGCTTACCCACTCCTTGGATGCTTATCCACAGACTGAAAGCTCAGTCTCTGTCTGGAAGTGAATATCAAAGCTGAAGGCGAAGAAGAAGTCGACTTTTGACTCACACCAGTTGGGGATGGCACGCAAGGACCGTGTTTTTTCGTCCTCCCCTTGGGCAAAGCCTGCTGTGTCACAGCCTGTCCCTGCTAGCAGACACGTACGCAGTTTGCCGGGGAGGGCTGTGGCTCCTCGCCCGGCGTTGGGGGGATTTGCTGTGCTATTCGATAGCCCGCAGCGATGGGTGACATCTCCCCTCCGGCAGCTGGCCCTCGCGCAGCGGGACAGTGCGAGGGAGGGACTGCGCCTTTGCACCCCCCTTCCCTGCCTAGCACCGCTCGCCTCTGCTGGCACGGGGGAGCGTGTCCCCTCAGCCCCGCAGCGCCGGCACCTGAGGACTGTGTCCCTTCAGCCCCGTGATGCCGGCATGTGGGGAGTGTGTCCCTTCAGCCCCGCGATGCCGGCGTGTGGGGAGTGTGTCCCTTCAGCCCCGTGATGCCGGCATGTGGGGAGTGTGTCCCTTCAGCCCCGCGATGCCGGCATGTGGGGAGTGTGTCCCTTCAGCCCCGCGATGCCGGCATGTGGGGAGTGTGTCCCTTCATCTCCACAATTGCAGCATGTGGGGAGTGTGTCCCTTCAGCTCCGCAATGCCAGCACGTGAGGACTGTGTCCCTTCAGCTCCATGATGCCGGCATGTGAGGAGTGTGTCCCTTCAGCTCCACAATGTCAGCATGCAGGGAGTGTGTCCCTTCAGCCCCGCGATGCCAGCGTGTGGGGAGCGTGTCCCTTCAGCCCCGCTGTGCTGCCGGTCACGGCAACAGGGGCAGGAGCAGCCGAAGGGTGAAGGGGCTGCACAGCTGCGCCCACTCGCTGGCTCCAAAGAGGGGATCCATACAGCATCGCTCACACACCCCCTCACCGTCAGCTGGGGACAAAGTCTGCGTAAAAGCCCCTGGATTTGTCATTGCTATTGCATTCAGAAATCATTCTAGTGAGAAATATCCTCACTAATCTGTCTGCTTTTTGTTTTCCATCTATTTTTCTTCCTCTCCCTCCTCTGTTCTTCATGAATATTCCATATGTAACTCTGTGACTGTAAATCCCTTCTATAACTCTGCTATTGCCACCGAGGGCGGCGTGTTCACCCCCTGGGTGAATCCCTCTCTGGTCCCGCTCCTGCTCTTGCCCAGGGGCTGCTGCAGCCGCTTCCATCAGCCGGTGTCAGGCACCCCCTGGCAGAGCTGCTCCATTTGCTCCATGGTGGGGAGTTTCTCCTCTGGCTGCTGCTGCCGACCCAGCAAGCGCGTTTTGGGGCAATCTGGGGCTGCAGCAGCTCCATCCTTCAAGCACACAACAGAGGAGGGAGAGTGGATGGAGAGACACATCCTGCACGAGCATCGCGGTCTTTCATTTCTTCTCACCTCTCCTGTACAGGAGCTCTGATTGCAATTATCTGTATTTATTTAATTCCCTCCCCCCCATTTGCTCAGCTATATGCGTCTGCTACAGCAGCCTGCTGCTCTATTCCGCTAGACCAGATGCCGCCACCAAATTGCACCAGCTCTAAAGCTGTGCCCCAGACAACTGCTTGGGTCTATTTTTAACTGCTGGTAAACATTAGGAAAACTGTCTGAGCCCGTAATATTCTTCCTCTCATCTCTTTTGAATAGTTTATTATATAATTATCTGCAAAAAAGGAATGGGGGAGAGCTGCCTCTGTGCCCTTTTGTTGTTTTCAGTCTACAGTAGTGAGTATTTCCTCTCCTACTCGCACGCGATGTTTGATTCTTTTCTTGTCTTCTCAACCGAAAGGGTAAGATAACCCAAGCGGAGCCTCCTCAAGCCCCCGCTGAAGCACCTTACATCTGCCGGTTCCTACCTCGGAACAAAGACAGCGTCTATCTCTGACAGAGCAAGCTTTTCTCTCAAGCGTTTGCCAACCGTCTGAGATAAATAGGCCTTTATTAAACCCAACGGTACCGGGGGAGCCAGACCCACAGGACATGGGGAGCGGCAGCAGAGCTGCTGGCGGAGGATGGCTCCGCTGGGCTGGGGCCCACGCTGCCCCCAGGGACACCCATGTCCTGCAGCCACCGACACAGGTAGGCTCCTCCCAGCTCTTTGGAAAGGAGTATTGGGGGTATTTGGACCCTGTTCCAGGTCGTCGGCTTCAGGAGGCAAACCACAGCCGGCGTGGATCGTCCCGATGCGCGTGCCTGTCCGTGCTGCGAGAAGCTGCGCGGCTGGTCGGATCCCCGCGGGGAGGCGGTGGGTGTAGGCAGAAGTACAGAGAAACGAGGCAATATTAACTGCATTAATATTCACCTTAGTGCAGCCTTGGGAAAGGAAAGAGAAAAGCGGTAAGATGCTCCAGGCTGTTAGGGCTGGGGCTCCTTGGGGTTCAGACGCGTGCTCTGCTGCTGGCATCTGACGTGAGGATGAAGAAGCAGCTCCTTCCTCGCCTAACGCTGCCTCAGCTGGCAGCAGCAGAACAAGGCAGAGTGGGTGATTTTGGTAAGAGCTCTGAGGGTTTATATTAAACCCCCTTAGTTGCCATTTTTAGCTCGGCAAAGGGAAAACAATCAAACTTGTTTTCCCTCTGGCGCGAGGTGGAGTACGGACATGTAACATTGCTTCCCTAAACCGGCTGTGCATCCGTGCGCTGCAGCGAGGGGCCCCGCTCCAGCCGTTTCCAGCCGGGAACTCCGAACACGGAGGCAGAACACAGAGCCTGTGGTACGCGGCCTGGGAAAACATCCCGCTGGGAGTTGGGAGAAGTGATCCACTCCGCTTCCCGGCAACCGCTTGTCGGGCAGCGAGGTTGCCGCGCTGCCTTCGGACGCCGTTACTCCATTAGGGATCTGCGCTGGAAATGATGGCGGCGGCAGCAAGCGCTTTGAGCAGAACCTACGGGTGTTTCAACAAGCGGCAGAGAGGAAAATGCAATCACTTCCCAGCTACAGCCGAACCGGAGGAAATGGAAAACAAAAAGGCCCGGGATTTTCCTAGTTTTACAACTCCCTACTGGTTTCCCTGGAAATGGGACGGTGCAAGTGGATCCAGTCTTACAAGGCAGAGCTAGTGATTTATAGGAGAGGCACATACCCTCTGCCATCCCAACTGGGCTTTTTAGTCACTGGCAGCATTTTCACCAAATTTGCCTCATTTCCCGTCACACAAGTGATTTCCTTTTGCAAACGTGACCCCCAGAGCTGGCTTTGGGGCTCGGGTGATCGGCATTTCTCTTACCGTGACAAGGCTCGGGGGGCCCTGCTGCACAGCCCGCGGCTCCGGCATGGCCGGGACCGTGAAAACACGGAATGCTGCCGGCAGCCTTGGCGCGGCACGGAACGCCAGGCAGGGAGACGGGCTTGCAGGCTGCGAGGCGCAGGCGGGAGCGACGGCGCGTAGGAAACCCAGTGGGACCTTCGGGGGTGGAGGGTCACGGTCACCCGCCCATGGCAGGGGGTTGGAATGAGCCCATCTTTAGGACCCATGGTCCCTTCCAACCTAAACCGTTCCATGCTTCCGGAAGGGCTTGTAGCTGCACCCGCTGCCACGGTCCCTGTGGGAGGAGACGGTGGTGGGAGGCCCAGCAATGGGAGACAGGCTGAGGGAGTTGGGCTGTTCAGCCTGGAGAACGGAAGGCTCCAGGGAGAACTTATGGCACCTTCCAGTACCTAAAGGGGCTGCAGGGAGGATGGAGAGAGACTCTTCATCAGGGAATGCAGTGATAGGACAAGGGGTAATGGTTTTAAACTGGAAGAGGGTAGATTTAGATTGGATATAAGGAACAAGTTCTTTAGTGTGAGGGTGGTGAGACACTGGAAGAGGTTGCCCAGGGAAGCTGTGGCTGCCCCATCCCTGGAGATGTTCAAGGCCAGGCTGGATGGGGCTTTGAGCAACCCGGTCTAGTGGGAGGTGTCCCTGCCCATGGAAGCGGGGTTGGAACTGGATGATCCTGAAGGTCGCTTCCAACCTGACCCATTCTGTGGAAGAAGAGAGATGCGGTTCAGTGCGGGAGGCGCTGGGGACAGATGCAGACGGGCAGAGGGAACGTGGCGTGTGACGGGTTGGGCAGCGGGAGCGCTGGGAAAGCTGGCATGTGCCCTGACGGACACCGCCGACGCGCAGCGCGGTGTGGCGCAGGGCGGATGGACGGACGGACGGAGGGACGGATGGATGGAAGGATGGGGATGCAGGAGAGGCGTTACGGAAACAAGGGGCCCCGGCGGCCCAGCCGGGATGGCGGCGGCGGGAGGAGGGGGGCGGCTCGGCATGGCCCCTCTGGGGGGTGGCACCTCTGGAGAAGCCGAGGCGGGAACGAGTAGCGATGATCGAGCGGGGAGGGGAAAAAATAAAAATAAAATTCCTTATTTCTGGCTGCGTTTTATGGCTCGAATCTGAAGGTTTTTCAGAAGCCGCCCGCGGGGGGGCGAGGGG